>ML776549.1:2906337-2921214 GCA_009831015.1 Picea engelmannii
GGGGGAGAGAGAGAGAAAGAGGGAGAGAGAGAGAGAAGCAGAGAGAGAGGGGGGGGACGATGGGTTAGAGAGAGAGGGGAAGAAGGAGAAAATATGTGGGGGGAAGAGGGGGAAGAGAGAGAGGGAGAGGGAGAGAGAGAGGGGGAGAATGCAGTTGGAGAGAGAGAGGAATATAGATGGAGGTAGGGAGAGGGGGGCATAGAGAGAGAGAGAGGGGCGACTAAGGGGGGAGAGAGAGGGGGGAATAGAGAAATATTTCATGTTACTAGGAACAGGTGCAGATTATTATTTCTAAAAAAAATTGAAATAAAAATAAAGTGCATGTATTCTTGTTTCTAAAAAAAATGAAATAAAAATAACGTGCACGCGTTCCTAAAGCACACACGCTATTTTTATTTTAAATTTTTTTAAATAACATGCACATGTTCTTGTACATGTGATTTTTAGTAACACACATGTGTTCTTGGGAACGTTCCTATGTGACTTGCTGAGTGGAGGTTCGAGGTTTTTCGAACCTGTCACATCAGGAACATGTGCACGTTTCTAGAAATGTGCATGCGTTGTTGCGATTGCACGTTCCTGCTTACCTCATTGCCACTTTATCGTCCACCAACTTCGTGCACTCACCCATATAGTTTTTTTTTTTTAATTAATATTGTTTACTATTTTTAATCTATTTTTGTCTTCAGATATATCAAAATCCTAGAATACATACCTCTCTTATTTCTGCTATAACTTTTTTTCGTCTTAACCATTTCTAAAATGAGTTGTATGCCACACTAGAGGAGACACATATTTACAATATAAAAAATAAAAAGAAAATCTTTTGATCATGTTAAGACCCTCTTAGCCTGCACGAGCAAAATGCCTTGCAATTTCAAGGATATATTGACTTTCATTATTTAAAAAAAAAAACATAAAATTAATAATATAAATTTCCAAAAAATAAATACACCGCACTAGAAAAACAAGTTCTCTGCAATCATACAATTTTATGGAATGGAATTCCATCATTAAGGTACTCAACACCCGCACGAACAAAAACACATACCTTATATTTTGCTAGAAAAATAACATACCACTTTTAGAAAGAAAAAATGAAAAAATTTCACATAATTATTCACAATTTCTATGAACAAAAGTTGTATATTCAAAAAGCTAATTCAATTTCCTATATTTCATCTTCTTACACCATATTCAAATTCATTGTAAAAGTACCTTGAATAATCCCTCCAAGTTAACAATTTGTTGTTTTTCCATCTTTTCATTGCCACTAACACGTCATGAGAGACCATCATTAGCTTGCAAATACCCTTCTACAATATGTTCAACGTCTTGAATGGTGATTGGTGCAAGCTGGTAGCCCCTGATGTTTATCTTTCACCTTTTTGCAACTCAATTGAGTCCAAGCTAGGTGGTGGATTGTGAGACATCTACTTCTTGTTTGTCCATTTAGTTGGAGGAGAATGGCCTTCAGAAGACCTTTGTTCAAATATACTTCAACACAAATGTGAGCACATGAGTACCAAAACCCTTTTGGCTCTACAACTTCAATGAGTTCTCCTAGATTGTCCCCCATGTCACTGATAGTGGATTTGTCCTAGAATACTAGTGGAAGGTGTGGGAGGAGAACCCAAGCATGTAATGTCATGACTACTTCTAAGGGTTTGAAATGTAAATACCAATGATTAAGATACATTCCTCATGCACCCATGACTAGGTAATAATAGATCAAAAAATGAGATCTTGGACTTCTCTAGACTGGAACAAAAATAATGTAATGACCTCTCCCACAAAATAAAAAGGAGAGTCATCCTTTCATCTTATATTTCCATGACTTTAAAATCCATTGTTCAATTGAAATAATGTTGCACCATAATCTAGTGAACTTAAATCAAAGCTCATTGTGAGAGGAGGATAGTCTTATGACAAGGCTCTAGAGTCTAGATAGGCAAGATGGGGATGGAGTTCTCCTTCTTCAAAAATATGTTTGAGCAGGGGACTAATCAAGCTAGCAAGGGTGCCAAGCGAGTTGACTTGGATGTTGCGATAGAAAAATTTTCTTCTTCATGCCATTTAGATGGGATTTCTTAAGGTGCTACAGTAGAATCCACTATTAGTTCGAGCTGGGATGGTGGTCAATTCCACCATAGGCGACCTTTAATCCTTTTGGGGCTTTAAAGGCAGTATTGGCCTACTTTTAGTACAAAGTTTTTGCAATCTTGAGGATTCACGAAGGAGGTGGGAACTTCGCACAACAATGGCTCAAAAAAGAACCCTAGCCATGCATTGGAGAGGCATTCCTCTTCTACTTGACCCTTTACTCAATACATTTTGGACAAATTCTAAGGGCACATTTGTTTTGAAATAAAAATTGTGGTCATAATGAGACCATAATGATTAGTTTCCAATCTTAAGGATGACAAGAGGGTGGGCTTTGATTCACTTATGTGGGCACAAGTCACGACATCATTTGACATAATCTTTCTAGGTGCAACGATGCATTCGACCACTACATCTAGTGCCATCATGGCAAACACAGGGGTTGGATACCCTTATGGGAATTGAACCTTGGTCACCCCACACATTTGACCACTGTCTCAGGTGGCACATCCATGGTAATCTCAAGGTTTAAACACCCTTTCATGAATTAAACCTGGATCATTAGTGAAAAACTCCTTATTCTTCATTAATGGATCCAACTCCTTTGAATATATATACATTCAATGATTTTTAATAACTATATAAACAATGATTTTTAATAACTATATAAATTTTCATTAAAACATGATAGATAGAAAGGAACAACGTTAATATATTAAATGAAATGATTGTAACTCCTACACTTTCATGATTTTCAAGATGAATTTATTGGATATAACATTATTTTGAAAGACTATTTATTCATTATATTACGAGAAATTAGGTGTTTTTTAATAATTTAAATTAAAAAATGTATCATATACATGTTAACCTCACTTTTTTTTTACAAAAAGATTTACAATCCTTTAAATGATGAAGCCAGAACAAGATGTTTTGTTATGTCCTTGCCATAGCAGGGACATAAAGTTTTGGGCAATTTCAATTAGTTTTTATGCAAGATTTGCAAGCCATCCAAAGTTGTTTTAAGCTAAAGTTCCATAATCCATTGCTTGTTTTAAGCTAAAGTTTCATTGCCTTGAAAATGGGAGCCAGGAGGGTGGTGGTGGGTTCCATTTCCTTGATAACAAGGGTGGCGGCAGGTTCCATTGCCTTGAGAACCAGAGCCAAAGATGACAGTCAGATGCATTAATGATAGCTAGGGGTGGCACCATGGCCACACTACATTCGATGTAATCTTGTGTGGCAAGCTGCATGTCATCACAAACGTGTCACTCTTTGCATCTTACTCTCTAGAAACATCTGTAGGATCTCAACATCGTTTCCCTGGTGTGAAAGAGGTGGTACAACATAGATTCTCTCACTCGCAAGCATGTTACCATTGTGTTTTGTTACACCATAATTCCTTCGTATCTCAGCGCTCAGTTCCCATGGCTTTAATCACTGAAACTGAATTTGTATCTCACCTCTCGGTTCCCATGGATTTAATCACTAAAACTGAAGGGGAAGCCCACAACTACCATGTTTAATTTGATTACACCAGACGAGTGGATATGCTGAGTAGTGAATTAACTAGATTTCTGCTTCGGATTTTCAACTCTGGGCTTCCTGAAATTGCACGCTCCTAAAGGTAATTTTCAAGTTGTTGGTTAAGTTATGTTTCAGTAAAGCTGAGTTTATATATACATATTAATAAAGGAAAGGTATCTTCTTTTCTTCTCAACGTTATAAATTCTTTCAACACACAAGGTCTTTCATTTATTTTCTGTCATTTTTCCTCTTTCATTTTTGTCTGAGGGTTTGTAGCTATGCGAGTAGAGGAACTTGGAGGAATTCTGAGACAAGCCTCAGACTTGGAGGCTGCTGCAAACACCAAGGAAAACAGAAGGAGAAGCATCAACTCCCCAAATAATCTAACAAAATGATGAAACAAGGCGACGGATATGATTTCCAATCCACCACAACACACAGAAGCATCTCATCATCCGAGTTGATCATCTTCTGAAGATATACTTCACAAAGAAATGAGGAGTATCAGTTATTTCAATTTTCAAGTTTAGGATGACTCGGTACAGAATCCTTTTTCCTCTACTCCTCTTCTCTATAATTTTGGGCTTGACAACCCATGAGGTCTACATAGGTGAATGTGTCCTTCAAGCTATTTTATTTTAAAGAGTATTAGACTAGAAAATATTCTGTAGGATCTCATGTTTCATTGGTTCAGGCTGTAAATCTTTAAAGTACCTTTCTTTTCTTGGAACAAAAGAAATTTCTCATCTTCTGTTTTTGTTATTTGGGCGGTTTGCAGTGGAATTTTCGGGTACCCCATCGAAAAATCGAAGCGTGAGAGCGTCTCTATATTTAATGTATGGCAACCAACACAATGCGACACTGGCCAGGAACGAGGGAGGAATCGCAGTGCATACCAATCTCAATGAACAATGTCAAAATCTCTCTACTATTTCTAAATTTGTAAATTCTCAAAACTTTAACTTAAAAAAATTTGATGCCATTGACTTCTCTTACATAAGCCATAGGACTTTTTTTCCTCTTTCTTCTATTTGATATAGCTGTGAAAGTAATATATATCATAAGGACTCTAGAAGCACCCTTAGAAAAATCCATCTCCATAGAACAACCAACATGGATACTCGCATCTTTGTTTTCTGCATGGAAAAGTGATGTTGAAAAAGATTATTAGAAAGTGGAACCATTAAACAATTTAGTCAAATATATTACTGTCCAAGAAACTCAAGTTCTGATTGTGATTTAGGGTTGCCATTGGAAGATCATTTGTCAACGAATTCTGATTATGAAATTGAAAAGCAATACCATTTGATTGCGTTTGTAAATCGTGCATGACCTCTATCCAAAGTTTTCAGTCTGAAAATGTTTTGTTGTTGAAGGAAAATGAGAAGTCTGGCATCACACTTGATCCCAAATTGGAATCTGTCATATGTTATATGTTGCTCCATCTTTCTGTGTCCGGAATTTGCCATTGCAAGATGCAATTAATTTAAAACTAGTGTTGATACATGAAAAAAATATCCATGGTGAATGATAGCACTATTTTCTAGGAAAAACACAGACAACTTGATAACATTCATGTTAAAACACTAATTATAAGTTAGCTTGTTAGTTAAGTTAACCTAACTGTTATTCAGTTACATGACAGTTATGGTATTTTGTATTATATATGTACATCTATGTACATGATGATTTACAGAAGCATTGATGAATAGAGTATGCCTTTTCTGCCTTTGTTTATTTATCTCTGTTCTTCATAGTTTCTTGATTGCTTCTATTATTTCCATTATATTTCTGCTCTTTTCTTCATTATGAATCTAATAGTGGTATCAGAGCTATATGAGGCATATGATCTAATTGAATAAGAGAAAAGAGAGAGGAAGCTCCAGGAGAAGAGGAGGCAAATTAACCAAGCATTGTAATCATGGAAATATGGAGCAAAATGGTTTGAATGGAAATTGAATGATATTGTAGCCAATTTATGTTTTTGTTCTTCCGTACCTGGCGAGGGAGCATACTCGCTGCCGGATTTCATATCCTCCATCTTGCAAGGCGTCGGGCTCAAGGGCCGAGACATGAGCCAGGTTCGAAATGCGTAAGGACAGAAATAGAGTCGACATCACTCCTGCTTGCATCTATATTGATTTTCCCTTAGACAGAACGTTTGAGAAGAGCTTGAAACATTCAAAAGAGATCGAAGTGTTCTTATGGAATCATCACGACAGAAAACAACTCGTTGTTAATCGAGAAAAGGATGATGATATGTGGAATTTCATGGGAGACCTACTTTAATAAGCCATAGAAAGTACAAGTACGTTATTGTGTGAATGCATTGAACGGATTGGGAAGGCATATTGTTTGATATGTAGCCATAGAATGATTCATCTCTAAGTGATTATTTCCAAGATACCAATTACAACTGAGACAGACAGAGGCCCTAGAACTAGAGCTATTAACTAGCACCAACGCTTAAAATGTGTTTTGATGTATGTGAATTTTATTATATCAAATTCTCTGGAATATGTGTGCCTTGCAGTTTAAAAGAAGCGACCTCAACCGTCCTTTGGACCTAGTAATTTGTGAGATATCGATCTGCAATTTTGATGAAGACACCCCAAGCCATTTGGACAAGTGTGTGACAGTTTGACTTAATGAAGCAAAACCCTAGCCGCCAAAACCCTGAAGGATTCCTGGAGAGCATCTTCCAACCGCATGAGAATCATGGACGATTCAGTAATAAATAAATTCTCTTCGTCCAAAGGAGAGACGCGTTTTCATCCAAAGAGAGCAGTGACCCTTCATGGAGATTGGACGCTAGTGGAGGCTGTATGGTAAAGAACGGTCTCTGCTAGCACATGTGAAGGAGCCGTCGACCATCAAGTTTTTTTGTGAAAATAAAAGCGACCATATGGGAGAGATTCCCAGGAGTTTTTTTGTGAAAATAAAAGTGACCATATGGGAAAGAAGAAGTCAACCTATGGTATAACTCTAGTCACTATGCATAAAGAAATTTTTAGATTAAAATTCGATTTTCTAGAAGTCTAATTGTTTTAAGCTTAAACTGAATTAAAAAAAAAACTTGAGTAAATTTTCAGTATTTGGGAGTAATAAGTGGATTAAAATTCGATTTTCTAAAAGTTTTATTTAATTCAAGTGGGATCACTCAAAATTTTGTAAAGGAGTTATAAAGAAAAATTTTGTAAAGGAGTTATAAAGTTTTATGTATTTGAAGACTTTTTGTAAAGGTGTTATAAGGAGTTTTTGGAAGTTATAAGGAGTCCTCTTTGACCCACCTGAAATTGAATAAGGGGGTTTATCTTAGGATCTTTGTGTACGTCAAGTGTTATCCTGTAGTTTTTGGCACATTTATGTACCAGACGATCGCTCCAGCAGGATACAAAATTGAATTTTGTGGCATCAACATACAAGCATCTCTCTTCCATATTCTGCATAATGGAAAGAATTGAAGAACTATTTACAATATTGCACACATTAATTAACTCAACTACGGAATCTACAATTGCAATAAACAAGCACACTCTCAGTACAGTGATTACTTGTTTACAAGTAACGCACAAGAAGATTGATATGCTCAAACATCAAAACAAGTTGTTGTCTAATGAGTTAAGTTTGCTTCGACACCAACAATGTGATTTTAACAAACACAATGACATCAAGGATGATAATGAAGACACAGTTGATTAGTGATGACATTCATAAACATGAAAATCAGTTAGATGAAGTCCCTATGTTAGAAAAAGTTGCGGATAAATATATTGTTTGACCATGGGAATAATTACGATTTAAACGAAATCGATATGGACTAGGATATGTACAAGATGTTGACAACCTTTTTCATTTTCCTAATTATAGCTAACTTGTTTTCTTTGTGAGTGGAGTATTTTTGAATGATGATAAAACAACAGAGCTTGCGGATATTGGTAAGGAACAGGTACAGGATATAGTTGATGATGATGTTGCTAATCGTTCGGATAAAGAACCCATACAGTGCAAACACTGTCACCGGTTTGGCCATGATAAGTCAAATTGTTTTGATCTTCACCCATGCAAATTTTGTGGGAAGAAAAATCATCCCTCAGTAAGGTGTCAAAAGCGCAAGAGAAAACAAATTCATTTTGAATGGTTAGGGAATTGGCGTTGGTGTTTGGAAGCCAATTTACTGCAGCAGTCTTATCGTCGGATTTATACACAAGTACAGTCGTACTTGATTGGAGATATTTCTACAGTTGATGGACATGAATGTTTTTCAAAATTTGATGATTTAGGGTATGATCGGGGCCCAGTTGATGTAGTCTTTTGAGTTGAAGATCGAGTCTTCAGACTCCGCCAGAAGACAATTTGATGTGTTGGATTTCTTCTTGGCCATACTTGCGAATGATGGTCCCCTGACAGGGGGGAAATCTAGTTGAGTCAGGTTCCAAGTTTGATTTTGAGACAGGTTCCAAGTTTGATTTAGAGCCTATGAACAGATGATCAAGTATGCAACCTAGTTCTTGGTATGCAATCTTGTTCTTGAACATATTGTTGTTGATGGTTTGTGGTCATCTTAAAACCACCAATTGAGCAGAAGACATGAAGTTCTACTTGTTATATTTTCAGATTTTTGAGCCTTGAGCTCTTGTTAGTTTATGGTCAACTTAAAACCATGCCATTTAGTAGAAGACATCATCTTCTGCTAGACATTCGGTTTGTGGTCATCCCAAAACCACCATATTGGTTTGTGGTCATCCTGAAACCACCAGATGAGTTTGTGGTCAACCTTAAACGACCAATTTAGTAGAAGACATCAACTTCTGCTATTTTCTTTTCAAAGTTCAGAGAGCATCTTCAGCCAGCCCTCTGAATATTCGCTTGACACATGTGATTGTCAAATAGTGGCAGTTTTTCAGGCAAGAACGAACTTATGATTAAGGGGGGATGTTAAAACACTAATCGTAAGTTAGTTTGTTAGTTAAGTTAACCTAACTGTTATTCAGTTACATGACAGTTATGGTCTTTTGTATTATATATGTACATCTATGTACATGATGATTTACAGAAGTATTGATGAATAGAGTATGCCTTTTCTGCCTTTGTTTATTTATATCTGTTCTTCATAGTTTCTTGATTGCTTCTATTATTTCCATTATATTTTTGCTCTTTTCTTCATTATGAATCTAACAATTCATTGATCATTGAGATGGATAATTCACCTAGGAGAAAAGAATCACAATCTGCCCGGCATATTAAATAGGTTTAACAAAACATATTCCTTCCTATAGAACCCAAACTTCCCGGAGGATCCAAGCTCGCAGCCTTAGTCTATGGTTATTATATTCATTTAAATAAATCCTTTGTTATTTTAGTCGTTTGTTAATAATAATAGCCCAGATTTGTTTTTGTAGGAACTATACCATCTCATTTTCCAAAGAGTAAATCATGTATCCTCATTTTCCAAACAGTAAATCATGTATCATTTGTGAGATAAATCATGTATAGACAACATCGTAGAGATACATATGCAAAGAAACAAGTGTTCACTTATCCCCATTCCAAAATTTTGCATTTGATATAGATATGTTTATTTTTGTAAACAAATAAATGAATCTATACTTATCGAACAATATGCAAAATAGAGAGGGAATCAACGACCGCGTGCTATATTTTTGATCTGATATCTCAAATCATGACAGTCAATAACTAAAACAAAAATTGCAAACCTCAGATCATGACAGTCAATATCTAAAACAAAAAATGCAAACGATGATCCCTACCTTTCTTTTTCTGTTTTCTAGATTAAGATTCTGGTCCTTATGATAAACGAGATCGAGAGTGTGGTACTCCTGCTCGTAGAGATAGATAAGAAGATCCCCATGATAGGGATTTTGTCATTGATCCAACAACAGACGTTGAGTTGGTTGCTCCATGCTTTGTGGCTGAAGTGGCAACAAGCTTTGGTGTACATGTACTTGGCCTTGCAAGTTGCCGCTGTATAATCTGGATGTGGAGCTAAGTGGAACCTCTCTGCCAACATTAATGCAAATAAATCAAATCAAAACTTTGGTATCTTGGAGGGGCATTGTCACATGTTGCTTGTTTAATTTATCGTTTACCTTTTTGGAAAAATGTAAATATCCATCGTGAAACGAAAATTATAATTTACAAACTCATTGACTATATTTTCTAGTTTTGATTTCTTAAAAAACTGAAGTCGCGAAAGTCAAATAAAGACCTTAGGTAAAAACATAATGAGTCCAAACTCTTAAACGTGTCTCTTTTAAGTTTTATAAAGACACGCGAGAATGATATGTATGGTCACCGAAGGAGACTACCTAAATTACGGAGCACGCCCCGTTTGAATCCCGAGCAGCTTTGGGGTATGACCACCGTTGTTGTATTTTGTCCAACGCCCATCAAAATTCAATTCAATTCAAGTGACTATTCTCATGACTCTCTCGGCTGTGGTCGACTAAAAATTCAATTCAACTCATTATTTCCACATTTTCACCCTTCCAAGTCCAATGCTGCGGTCACAGCAGCCATAATATGAATTACCTCCGTTGCTTGACTGATAACTAAAAGTCACCGCTGCGAGACTTCCTCTTTATTTCGTGTCGCTGAGCTATCTCGCCTGACTTGGGTTCCCGCAGCTATATATTGATGCCAACGTACTCCACTCTCCATCAAACAAGCCTCACCTCACAGATCTCGGTGGGTATTCTCTGCAACTCCTCACATTACCAACAAAAATCTTCTGTACGGTCCTTTTGTCTGTCTGAGGGAATATTGACTTTCTGTGACAATTACAAGAATCTATTCTCGCGAAAGCCTCACCTCCGAATAATGGGTTTCCTAGTGCTATTATTCACCACACTGTTTGCTCTACAATTTGCGGAAGCTAGGGTTCTGGAGCATCATTTCCACAACGCGGCACTCTCGCAGCACAATTCCGTAGTTACATTCGATTCCGACCTCGACGCCGTGGCCGTCGCTTCCTCCAGACAAAACTACAGAGGTCGCGTAGGACATGTGGCAAACTACTCGGAGTCCAATCCAGGGAACAACTCTGAGATTTCGACCCACGCGGCAAATAACACGATCATAACAGTAGAGCTTTTACAGAAAGAAGCCACGCCAGGAGATGGCAGTAGCTCCAAGGCGCCGGCAGGTATAAAAGAAGTCGCACTAATCGAACGCAACGCGGAGATCCTTCACGAGATGCTGAATTCACACAGCAGCCCTGGAGTTGGGCACATGAGCGTCCATGGCGGAGTCGAAGGCAATATTCTCTCCTCCTCTGGAAAGAGCCCTGGCGTAGGGCACTGGGAGAAATCTAAAACTAAATATTCCACGACTCCGGCAAGAACAACGCCCATCGATATGTTGTCCTCCGGTCCGAGCCCGGGAGTTGGGAATGCCCATACAAGTGCTATTGCCGGCACTCAATCAGAGTTGGGCACCTTCAACAAACTGCCTTCGGGGCCAAGTCCAGCAGATGGGCACAAGGTCACGAATGGCTACACCGAGATGGCCCAAGATTTGGAGTCAAAGAAAAGCGCAATGATGATGAATATACTGCCCTCTGGGCCAAGTCCAGGAGGAGGCAATTCAGCTACCAACGGGCGAAATATGATGGAGAAAATCAGTATTGAATCAGAATCGAGCAAGAAAACTGCACGCACCGAAGAGTCAGAATCGAAGAGTAAAAGCGCAGTCATGATGAATATACTTTCCTCTGGACCAAGTTCAGGAGTAGGCAATTCGGCTACAAACGGGCGCAATATGATGGAGAAGAAGAGTAAAGAAGATGAAGAAGGAATGGGCATTCAAACATTTAACAGACTCCCATCGGGTCCAAGCCCGGGAGTAGGCCACTCTTACACCAACGCCCATCCGGAGAAATTACAGACAGTATCGGAGGATTCAAAGGGCAGTGATCATATTCCAATATTCCACAAGCTTCCGGGAGGCTCAAGCCCGGGCGGAGGCCGCTCGTATGTAGAAAAATCAGCGTCGACAGTGAGGATGCAGTTATCCTCCAACGCTCTAAGGAAGACCTCCTCCAGCCCAAGCCCTGGCCACGGAAATTCATCAATGAATAAGTTGAAGGGCGCACGAAGGTAGAAGAAAAAGGTGGAGCAAAGCAGTGGAGCGCTCGATTGGAAGATTGGATGCGATGGTGGTGGTCTGGACTTGTATGGCACGCCAATGTTCGGGATCGGGACCGCCGGGAGTTAAGAATCGTAGTTATAAATCGAAATTATTCAATTTTTCTTGTAGAAGGCCAGAATGGGCTTTTACAGCTCCACATTCTTTCAATTCTTTATCAACCCTACCATTACAATCAAATAACTGGTTGAAGTATGTAGTGGCAGAATATTTTGTAAATTAACGGATTAACAACAGTACGTACACTTACGAGTGTCAACTATTTTTTTTAAAGAGTAACCATAATTATATGTGCCTCTTTTTATTACCAAATGAGTATCACTATTATAATCCTCAGCATTGTAGCCACTTCAAGAGAGACTCGTGAGTGATTTTTAAAATTTTCATTGCACTATAGGAACCAAGTATAACATTTGTATAACATTTTTTCAAGCTTTAGTGACATTCATATATATTCATTGGTATTTTATTTATTTATTTAAAAATTTATTTAAAAATTCAAAAAACATAGAAGATAGCAAGAGCATTGAAACACCATCTAACATAAATATATGATCAACTATATATTTGTACAAAGTATTATTTAAAAATAAAATAAAAAAATATGAGTGAAGTGTTTCAAAATGAGTAGACATTGTTAATAAGATTAGTATTGGTTGATGAACGCCGAAAGACATATTTAATTTATTAAACCTAATTTTAACATAAATTTTAATTAGAGTTTGTAAATAAAATCTGCTACATCCATTAATTTATAAATAATAATAACACTGTCACTTCAGTCTGACCAATTTTCCATTTCGATTTTGAATTGGGTGAGCAGGCATCTCAAGTCCAGTGCGGCCATGTCTACCATCCCACTTGCATTTTCACTTGGCTGGATATTGGCAATACCTATCCATTTTCACTTGGCTGGATATTGGCAATACCTATCCACTCTTATGCACGCAGCACGCAGTTTCTTGAGCCGTSCTRAAGAACGCAACTGAGTTCATTGAGCCATCGTGAAGAATGCAACTACGAAGGGACACCCAGTCGAATCAACTTTTGAAATTATGATTGTAAGTACTGGCTCTCAATCAAAACATTTTCCACAGGTTTCCTCCTGCCAAATTTTTCACGACCTACATTAACAGACGAGTATAAAGCATTGATTGGGCTAGGTGAAGCTCCTCAAGCCACTCTAGCATTTTCAATTGACGATATGAATCGTGTAGAGAAGAGTTAAAAAAACTGAAATTTTGAAGATTTAAATCTACATGGAAAGATGACACCTGCAACGAACACACAGTACAGAACACAGCAATCGTCTTGATCATGACTGGTGGAAAATTATTTGGTAGAGCCCTTGACCAGAAGCCATCCGCTGCGCAAGTAAAATACATTCATTAGCATAGTTGGTGAATCCAAAGAACGAAGGAGATTAGTGTTGCACTGAGTAAATTTAAATTTGCATAATCAACATTATATATACCGACCTGCCATTGCGTTTTAGGACGTCTGGCATCATACATTACCACTCTCTGCCCAATATGAAATGCACGGACAACTAAAATGCCTGAGGAAATCCAGGGTAGAGAATGAAACGCACTGATAGGTGAGGAAATCCAGGGTAGAGAATGAAACACATTGACAGGTGAGGAAATCCGTGATAGCATGGAAACGTGGCTTGTCTATGTGATACTTGTAATCCCTAAAAATGAAGTTGAAGCAGTGCCTCTTAACAATCCAAAATTGGTAATCCTAAAGGTTAATCATTTAAACATGGCAATTATATAGTGTTTTTTTAATATGATTAGGTAAATGTTAAAAAGTAAATCATATTCATTGATTTGAGAGGAGGATTAAGAATATGCCAACATCTTCAATTGTTAGTAATCTGAATTTTAAATTAAAAGGTGATTAATTGTGCCCATTACTAATAAGTGTATGCCTTTCAACATAATTAAATTCAAAATGAAAATGACCATGTGTCACTCACTAATATTCAAATTTAATAAAAATGAAATAAATTTAATTATTAAATTTAATATCAAATTTAAAATAAAAAAATTGGATAATAATAAAAAAATACATATATATTATATTACTATAATTTTTTTTAAAAGCACTTCCCAATACTTAAAATCCATAAGCTTCTTAAGCAAACTATGCAACCCAAACCCAACACCAAATTACAGGAAATCTCATTCATTTTTTAACAAAAGAAAAGAATGGGAACATGCATCAAGACCTCGTTCATCAATCCCCAACCTTTCGTTGTTCGATTCATTTGTTCTACCATTCAATGGTCGAATTATAATATGATACGAACAAAAAAACCAACATTATGCATGCAAACACTCCAATTCATGAGAGGCTCATGTCTTTCCACTCTCGTTCTCATCCCTTGCATGCTATAATGTTTCTAATCTCTCAACTTAGATATACTTCCAACATCATATATAGGCTACGCCATAGGACCAAATCCATGTGCCTCCAAAGAAACAAAAAACCACGAAATGGTATATTTAAATGAATGCTAAGTTTATAGAGGTGATCTGGTATTGGACTATTAATTTGTTTATGTAATTTAGATGGAAAGAAGAAGTGCACCCAACATGCTGAAATATTTATTGAGCATAGCTCATAATTGTCATTTTATATTTGCAACAACCCATGTATTATGAAGGTGGGGTAAGAATTTTGAGTTGCACTTTAAAATATCATATCTCTATTGTTTTTACTATTTTTTCGTTTAACATTTATTTCTTTCCTTTGATCTCATCTAACGTACATTTGTAATAATTATAATTATTCTAAATAATAGAGATGGAACTTAACAAAAGATATGTTTTATCTTCTCCATGTCACTTTGAAGATGAATTTCATGATATGACATTAAGATGGACTAAAATAAAAGTAGAATCTCTTAATGCTAAGCATGCATAGGAGGGTTGAAATCACGAATAATCTAGAGCATAATTGCACTTGATAGTCCACCACTATTAATGCATTTGTAGGTGTCATCGTGTTTCATGGAGCATTTCCTTTCCAGGCTACCACAAATCAACTAAGAGTCTCCTCTTAGACGAAAAATTT
>ML776549.1:2955001-2965637 GCA_009831015.1 Picea engelmannii
TTTTACTATTGCTAGTGTATCCTCCTCTTGTTGTTCTTTTATACCAAAAATTATGAGGTTCAAGGCTCTTTTGTTACGCTCATGGTCCAATTCGATTAGCTTATTCATTTCCTCTTTGATGGGTTTGATATCCAATTTGTTTTTCATATTACTGAGGGTCAAATTGTTGGTTAGTTTTTCTTCTAGCTCTTTAATCATATCTCTCAAGTTGTGATTTTCTTCAACCCCTCCTTCTTGGGTTGATTGTTTATGTTTTTCCAATTCTTGAATTTTATCATTCATTGTCTGCAATTCACTCTTGAACCCTAAAAATCTATCCTCTATTTGAGTTTGAATGGTATCTTTAATTTTTTTATCAATCATTGCCTCTAGCTCTATTTGGAGTTTTGCGTCTCTTTCTTCACTCCTTTTTTCTAATGTTTCTAACTCTATTTGGATTTTGGCATCTCTCTCTTCTCTTTTTTTTTCTACCGATTCCATATAATCGTAAAAGATCTCTAGGGTGATTTTGGGGGGGCTCCCCTTGTTAGGCTAAGTTTTTGGAATAGGTGGTGGAGTGATCATATTGAAAAGAAGAGAAAAAAGATGTAACAACTATTATTATGGATTGACTTTGTCTCTCAAATCAACTTTTACTTCTGAAACTTAAAATAAAAAAGTAAATAAGACTCTTAAGCTTATGATGACCTTTAGGGTTTTTCATTGTTTTATGAGAAACTGTTGTTATTCCTAGGTTTGTGAAAAATTATGATCAACACTTCCTCTCAAAAATACCTTTGTATGATTGGAGAGAAACCCTAGCCTGAAGCTCATGCACACCCCTGCTTGAGCTTCCTACCTTTCTCGCAGCCGCAACGAAATCGCCAGAGGAGGATTCAGCACCGGCCCTGGTCAGAAGATATGGGCAACAAGGAGGGGGGGAAACCCCCCTCATACAGCAACATAGCTGCCAATGACAAAGCGGGCAAACGATCGAGGTGACCTGCTTTTGAGCCACCGCCACAGATCCGTGAGGAACTCCTCGCCAAAGAACAGGGATTACGAAAGGAGATGGACACGGAAGCCAGTACCTCTCGCCCCAAAGCGCCTCGTGGATGGGATACAGGAAAGTGCATCCCTCAAATGGACAAAGCGCCCAGATATCTCATCAGCTCAACCAGAGTTGGCGAGCACACCCAATTTATGCAAGAACACGCTCTCATCAGAAAATTTTTAGGACTCTGGCCGTCAGAAAGGGACCTCAACAAATGGATCAAACATTGGTGGAACCCTAGGGGTGACTACGAGGTCCAACTTAGCTCCAAAGGCTTCTTCATGATCATACTGTACAACCTGGAAGACAAGGACGAAATCTTTGAAAACGGCCCTTATTTTTTCAACTCAACAGGGTTGTTTCTTAAGTTCTGGACAGAATGCTTCAGCCCAGACAAGGAAGACTTCTTGATGGCACCTGTCTGGATCTTCCTCTACTCGCTTCCGCAGGAGTTCTGGCTGGAGGAGATCCTGATGGGAATCGGAAACACAATTGGCCAATATGTCAAATCTTCGGAAGCCACCAAGCAAAGGAAATACACTTCCTATGCTCGAATCTGCATGTACATGAACATTGTTCACGCCCTACCAGGATCGGTTATACTGGAGTATCAGGATGAGGACTGGGTGCAGACCCTCGATTATGAACACATCCCATTCTGATGCCGCCGATGCCATGAACACGGCCACCTGTTCAGGGACTGCCCACTAACTCAGCCGACCCCCAAAACTGAACAGAATATGCAGAAGGAAAGCTTCATCACAATCCAATCAAAGAAGAAGAACCCACCTCGCAAGCTAGCAACTGGCCCCAAGCCCGATATTTCAACCAAGAACGCCTATGATATTCTCATCCAGCTCCCAGAGGAGGCAGAAATCCAGGACCCGCATAATGGAGCAAAGAAAGGCACAGAACCAGGCCCTATGCCCTCCCCTGACCCAAACCTGGGAACCCATGCTGAGGAAGGAGGGGAAGCAGATGGAGATACACCAATGCAGCTGGACGCCCAAGACTTAGCAGGCATAGACCTCGAAAAACTGGAAGAAGCCCTAGACGCCAGAGACCTGAAAGGCCTCCCGGAAGAGCAGCTACGAAAGGTACACAAAGTCTTCCTTGACTCCACGGCAGGATCCACAGCCCGCCTTGGCATTGCCATAGAATCAAGTTCTGGATCTAAGAAAATCCGGTGCGAAACCAAGAGACGCGGGCGGAAACCGACACATCAACTCATTAAGGAGGCGGGTAACCTCATGATCAACTCAGGAAAGATTCAGAAGCTCTCGGAGGGATACCTCCACCCCCATTCTTCTACCCAATGATGAAGACAATCACTTGGAATATAAGGGGACTCAACGGTAGATCCAAGCAAAGAATCCTTAGAGACTGTATAAAGGAGGAAATCCCAGACATCATAATGCTCCAAGAAACAAAATGTGTGGGAGAAGAAGCGGAACACATCTTCCAGCGCATATGGAAAGGTTGCAGTTACTTCTACACGGATGCAGCGGGGGCCTCGGGAGGCCTTGCCATTATTTGGAACCCAGATCGCATCGCCCTTGGCGAACCCTTCTCTACTACCGGCACCCTCACGGCCCGCTATGAGTTAATGGGATCAAACCAAGAGGGGACCATCACCAATGTTTATGGCCCGCAAAGTCAACAGGAAAAGAATCAGTTCATGGACAAGCTAGCCTACATCAAAACCCTGGTCACCACACCCAGCTGGATCCTTGGAGGCGATTTCAATATGATAATGACACTAGAGGAGAAAGATGGCGGCAGCAAGCGACTTGATCCGGAAAGTGGTAAGTTCAAAACCCTTCCTGAACTTTTAAAATTAGTCGATATTGAGAATGGAAATGGCACATTCACCTGGTCCAATCGCAGATCAGGCAGCCAGCATGTGGCTTGCAGGCTTGACCGCTTCCTTGTCAAGGAAGAGCTGATTGAAAGTGGCCTCCCCATGGAAAGTCTGATTCTACCCAAGGCGGGCTCAGATCACTGGCCAGTAGCCCTTCAGATTGTAGCAGACACCACCCCCGCACTCAAACCCTTCCGATTCGAGAAATTTTGGCTCACCCATCCTGATTTCCATCATCTGGCGGCCAACTGGTGGCAACAAGATGAGGTGGGTCACGGTACCAAGATGTACAAATTCCAGCAAAGGCTTAAAAACTTCAAACAAATGCTAAAACACTGGAACAAGACCACCTTCGTCAACATATTCCAAAGCATCAAAGACATCGAGTCCAGACTAGCAGAGATCCAAAAAAACTTCATTAGTGTATCCCGAACCTCTGAGCTCATGATGGAGGAAGAGCAGTTACTTTCACACCTGGAACAGAGAAGACAACAGGAAGAAATCCTACGGAGACAAAAATCCCGAGTACAGTGGCTCAAAGAGGGGGAAAAGAATACGAAAATTTTCCATCGAACAATGATACACAGGCGGCACATCAACAAAATCACCCATCTGGAGGATGCACAAGGGAACCTGCTACGTGAGCATAGCCGCATTGAGGAGGAGCTTACTCGACACTATCAGAATCTTATGACAGAAACTGGGCAGAATCGAGAGGAGGCCATCGCCCGAGTAACCAGCCACATCCCCCCTCTTGTCACCCCCAAACAAAATGCTGCTCTCACAAGGCCTATCACCCAGGAGGAGGTGGATCAAGCTGCGAAGGACATGCCCTCTAGAAAAGCTCCGGGTCCTGACAACTTCACAACAGAATTTTTCCATCACTGCTGGGCCATAATTCGAAGGGATGTCTGGGAGGTAGTAGAGGAATCGCGGGCCTCAGGCCAAGTCTTTCAAGCCTTCAACGCCACCTTCCTCACCCTCATCCCAAAGGAGGAGCGTGTCACTAATCCCAAGCACTTCAGACCAATAGCCTTGTGTAATGTCATCTACAAGATCATAACCAAGGTCATCGCTAACCGTCTCAAGCCAATTATGTCTTTTGTCATCTCTCAGGTACAAGCGGGCTATGTAGAGGGCAGGCAAATCATGGACAACGTCATCCTGGCCCATGAGGTCATCAACTCTCTTAAAACAGGGAAAATCCCAGGTATGCTTATTAAACTAGATCTTTCAAAAGCCTTTGACAAAGCTAGCTGGCATTACCTCAAGGCCACCCTCCTTGCCTTTGGTTTCGATCAAACTTGGGTCAGCTGGATCATGAACCTCACCTCTACGGCTTTCTTCTCGATCTTAGTCAATGGGGTTCCCTCCCGGCCTTTCTCAGCCTCTAGGGGAATCCGACAGGGCGACCCACTTTCGCCCTTCCTCTTTGTCCTAATGGCAGAGGGTCTGGGTCGCTACATCAAGTCAGCAGTCCAGGACAACAGCCTCAAAGGCCTCCCCCTACACAACATTAGACCAGCCCCCTCCCACAGTCAATTCGTGGATGACACTCTCCTCATGAACTCCCCCACTGCACAGGAGGCACAAAAGCTCAATTCTATACTATCGGATTTCACTGAAGCCTCGGGCATGACTCTGAATCTTGAAAAATCCAAGCTCTTCTTCTTCAACACTCCCTACCCGGTACAACTACACATTTCAAGAATTCTAGGCATCCCTAGGAGCTCCCTTCCGTCCAAGTACCTGGGCATTCCCCTAACGGGAGCGCCCACTAAGTCCATCTCTTGGGACAACCTCCTCCTTTCGATATCAAATCATCTGGCCAGCTGGACCTTCAGACCCTTAAACATAGCAGCCAGATTGGTTTTATTAAAGTCGGTCCTTCAGGCCCTTCCCACCTAACTTTTCACTTCTCTAGCCGCACCCAAACAAATCATCAAAGCCATCAGAAATACACAGAGGAACTTTCTCTGGCAAGGCCTCCAACCAAACAAGAAATGGGCGTTGGTAAGCTGGGACAAAGTCTGCACCCCCAAAATCTTGGGTGGCCTGGGGCTTCGAGACCCAGGAAAACTGAATCAGATAATGGGGGCCAAGATCTGGTGGCGTTGGCTGAAAACGCCAGGCGCTCTATGGGCACGCATCTGGAAGCACAAATATGCCCCCACAACGCCAACTGATCAATTGATTCTATACAACACCAGAATACAAGGCTCGAACATCTGGAACAATGCTTGGAAAAATAAAGATCTGGTGCAGGAACACGCTTTCTGGGAAATCTGCAATGGTAGCAGTGCAGAGTTTTGGCAAGACTCCTGGCAACAACTAAAACCTCTAACCGATCTTCCCGAGCTCACACCTCTACGGCAAGCCCTCAATCAAACACCCGCACTAAAGGTCAAGGATATCTGGAAATTCGGGACAACGAGTCAAACTTGGCAGCATTGGAAGACCTCCCATCACGAGTTAGGAGCTCCTCTTGAGGCTGATCTCTCGACCTGGCAAAACGAGGCAGCACGCAGGAGAATTCCCATCAAGGAGGGCCCTGACATCCTTTGTTGGGGACACTCGACTTCAGGCAATTTTTTGGTAAAAGAAGCCTACTACCTCCAAGGCAACTATCACACTCAGGAAAAGGACACCATCTGGGACAAAGTTTGGGACAGAATCCTCTGGCCGAAGGTCTCCACCTTCCTTTGGCTCATCATTCAAAATCGCATCTTGACTTGGGACAACCTTAGGAAAATGGGCTTTATCGGCCCCTCCATCTGTGCTTTATGTCAAGGCCAAGAAGAAACCAAAGAGAACCTCTTCAACGGTTGTCGCTACATCCAAATGGTCTGGGACCAGGGGGCCCAAATAATGCGTCGATCCAATCAAAACAGAGGCAGCATCCGAGATACCATTGCAAACTGGGGCGCTATCGCCTTTAACAATCCCATCTTGAACCATATCTGGCTACTTCTCCCTGGTCTCACCCTCTGGCAGCTATGGAAAGAAAGAAACAAATGTATCTTTCTCTCCAAGGACTCCCCTCGGGAGCTTACTTGGCAAAGAGTGGTTGCCCACATCAAGGAAACAATCCGAAGCAGGAGCTAGTAGGAGCATGACCGGGTCTGCCACAATGAAGAGCTACACATCCTCCAAAGTTGGCAGCTCAACTTGAATGATCTAGTCACTGCACCAGCTCCCAAGGCTCACATTCCTAGCCCCAGTATCTGGACACCCCCCCCCCAATAGCTATGTCAAAATTAATTTTGACGAAGCCTCTAAGGGAAACCCAGGGCCTGCGGGCTACGGGGCGGTGATCAGAAACTCCAAAGGGAAAATTCGGGCCATGATAGCAGGTTACATAGGGGAAAATACAAACAATGTAGCGGAGCTCACAGGTCTGCTACAGGGCCTTCAAGTGGCCATATCCTTACCCAGCCCCAAAGTAATCCTGGAAGGGGACTCCCAAGTCATCCTCCAGCTGATCACAAAGATCCTGCATGGGGGAAATCCGCAAAAGATTTCCCCTAGCTAGCGGCTGGCTGGCCTTCTTGAGGACTTCAATAACCTCTGTCGCAGTAGCCTAAGCATCATCCCCTCCCATGTCAAAAGGAAGGCCAATGGAGTGGCTGATTATCTAGCAAATGAAGGAGTCCAAAGGTAATTGGAAAGCACAATCTGGGATGCTCAATCCCTTGCAACCTCCGATATACCACAACACTGCCAACATCTAGCCGACAAGGATTTCCTGCCCCCGGATGGGGTGCCACGGGAGCAAATGAGGCATGTGGAGGAGCAGCCCAGGCACATGGAGGTGTCATTAGGAGGGTCATTAATGGGGGCCTTCCTTTCGGCTGTGAGCAGTTAATACAAGCCCCGCCTCCATAACAATTGAATGGTGATGGATCTCTTCGCATGTGAAAAAGGAACGGAATGCCATAGCACTAAGCTCTCGACGTTAATGGCTCCCTCCGTGCTGGTATATGTTTCACACAACAGCAAGGGTTGTGATAATACTCGTGGTTTCTATGTGAATCCGTTACAGTCGGCTCGACATTACAGAACAGGGGGATCCTCCTTTACGCTTGCCATGCCACGAATCCGGAGACGACCAAGGCGAGGGGCTAGCTGGTACGCAGCTGCTTCCCGGAGGAAGCGACATCAAAGGTTCGCCCAAGCAATTCGCGTGGCCCGGAGAAAACGCAGAGCCACTACAGCCGCAACACTTTCTCCACTTGGAACGCTTGTGGAGGAAGACCTTTCAATTACGCTCCCTGCAGACTTCTCGAAAAGTCGGATGTTTCTTGTCCCCAATGACTGGGATCCTCCAACGTGCTTCGGGCATTCACCATCTCCCCACACTCCGAGCATCCTCCCGCAGCCTCCCACCGATCCGAATGCAATTTACCCGGCTTGCATAGTCATGGAGGAGGCACTGGAAAACACCACGGGGGAGCAGGATCAAGGAACATCGTCGGGCAGAAATACCAGAGAACAGGGGCCGAGCCAAGACGCACCAGAGCTGGAAAGAAGCCCGCCACCCTCGCTGCAACTGTTGCATCCTGAGCATCTCAAGCTAATATTTGAAGTGCGCAGCCTTGTAGATGACCAGGCTTTCAGTGCCATGAGACTCAGCCAGCGACTGGATATGCTATATGCGGCCTATTCAAAGGCCACTCCTCCAAGCCAGTGTCCCACCTGCGCGCAGCCCTTCGTCTTCCCAGGCAATGGTGGCAATCCTGACTGATTAGGTTCTTTGCTTTCATGGTTTCAATGCTTTTTTCAATTACTATGCATCAGAGTTGTAGCTCTCCTGTTTTTAGTCTAATTAGCTATAGTATAGTTTCTTATGAGGTAGCTTACATAGAACAAATCCCTGGTTTCCTTCGGGCAGGGTGGCGAAACTCTCCGCCTCATTTTGGACATCACGGTGGACAGGCCAGCTGTCCTAGTTTCCTCTGTTGGCAGGACAGCTGGCCCTTGCATGCCAGTTGTATGTATTTTGTGACAGTATAATATAAAGGGTCTACTTTTTATTTAAAAAATAAAAAATAAAAAATAAAAAAGTAAATAAAATATATTTAAATCTCTTTACATAAAATTAAAATTGGATCAAAGTAGAAAGTGACTCACCTCATTTCAGATGTCCAAATGCTCAACCCTTTGAAGAAGCCAAAAATAATTTCTGAAAACGGCTGAGAAGTCCAAGATTATTCTGGGTAAAAAAGGTAAAAACTACAGAGATTATTCCCATTCAAAACCCTAGATATATAATCTTAGAAATAAAATATCTCCTAAAAAAATAAAAAAAAATAAACAGAGAAGTATTATTCCCGTTCAAAACCCTAGATATATAATCTTAGAAATAAAATATCTACAAAAAAAAAAAATAATAATATGCCCATTCCAAACCGCGGAGAAATATTAATTTCAAAACCACAGAGAAGTAGTATGCCCATTCCAAACCGCGGAGAAATATTAATTTCAAAACCACAGAGAAGTAGTATGCCCGTTCCAAACCACGGAGAAATATTAATTTCAAAACCGCAGAGAAGTAGTATTCGCGTTCAAAACCGCGGAGAAATATTATTTCCGTTCAAAACCGCAGAGAAATATTTATTGGTATATATTAATATAAATTATGTTTTAAGTTATATTAACAAAGTTTGTATAGAAATTAATTAATAATTAATAATTAATAAATATTGTAGTATATTTACAACATTTATAATTTTTTTATATGAAACATTTGTAAATAATTAAACCATATATTTATATGAATGGATAATTATATGAATAAATAATTATATTATTAATGGTTTAATAATATTATTAATAGTTACGTCACATTGTTGAGTTTATCAAATTGCATAATTTCTAAATGATTACATCACATTGTGATTTTCATTTAGGTTTATGTCACTTTATGATGTTTCTTTAGGTTATGTTTCAGTTTGACATTTATGAATTATGTCTTCCATATTGGAATATGGGTGCCAAATTAAAGGTCATCCATAGAACCATTTATAAACATCGCACCTAAACATAACCTGAAACGAATGCCAGAAGGTCACATAACCCTAAATGAACGTCACAATGTGACATTACCATTCATGAATGATGCAATTCAACATGATATAATGTAGATGTAGGTTGAAATGCAACACAACCATTGAAGAATGTAGAAATTCAACATAAGTTAGACTTGAAAATGAATGTCACAATATGACATAAATATTAATGAATGTTATAAACTAATGGAACCCTTAATAACATGAGCATGAACACGTTAACTATGGTTGAGAATGATTGAGTCAATGATCATGTTAACTATGTTGAACATGATTGAATTTATTAGCATGTTCACTATGGTTGAACATGATTGACTATGAATGACCTTTAATATGACACCCATATTCCAATAGGAGGGATGCAATTCATAAACATCGCACTAAACCATAACACTAAAGGAATGCCACAAGCTGACATAACCCTAAATGAACATCATTATGTGATGTAACCATTTAGGAACAATGCAATTCAATATAATACATAGAAGATGTAAGTCACAATGTGACAAAACCATTGAGTAATGTAGGTATTTTACCTAAGTTAGCATTGAAAATGTTATGTCACATTGGGACGTTCATTTAGGGTTATGTCACCTCGTGACATTCCTTTAGTGTTATGTTTGAGTGTCATGTTTATGAATTGTGTTCCTGTTAGCGTCAGAAGTCACCCCTGGATTGCTTGCAGGAGCAGAGCCCAACGCCCATCGGTTTTATGTCATGATTTGTTTAATGGGGTGATAGAATGGACAAAGACTCAAGAAAATAGAGCTTTAACTCAGGAAGCTGGGCCTGGCATGTAGAAAGAAAGGGAGGTCTTGATCCAACTTCTGTCAGTAAATTGATTAAAGGGTGGTAGATGGAAGACTCGGGAGAAGGGTGAGCAAGACTACGTCGGGCAACAGGCCTTCAGAAGCTTGAAGATGAAAAAATCGAAGACTAAGATCCTCTTGGTTTAGAGCTTCAAGGAGCTGGGGGGTGACTCGAATGAATCCTTCAATTCTGAGTCATTCAGCGCTAAGAAAATCATAGGAACTGATTAGAAACAATGCAACTATTACAGTGATCCAACCTACATCATCCTATAACAGCTACGGCTCGACTGGATCCTCCAATTCCAATCCGTTCTAACACAGTAAACAAAGAGATGAAAAAGAAGCTGACATCCATAAAGTAAGAAGTCTCAAATGCCTTATACATTAACCAGAGCGACCAACGCTTCATCAAAACTTTACAATCGGGAGATTTGCTCAACCATCGATCCTTACAAAAATGGAAAAAATGCCTACATATACTCAAAAACAACCACGGCAGCAAAAAAAAAACACTGCATTAAAAACATTGCGTCTGCATGTCTTCTGATAGTCTTCTCATGCAGACTCTGACCGATCGTGCACCCAAGACTTGGTGTCCCCTCGGCCAAATTTGGATGGCTATTCTTTATCAGACGCCACCTTAACTGCGCATGGCTCCTACAAGGGAAGTAGTTGAGCCATTAAGATCCGAGCTACCGTGTGCAGACCTCCTTGGCGAGTCGAGGACTCAGCGTGGCTTCCATGAAAATGTTGGTTGTGGAGCCTGATTATCTTCCTGATTCAGAGGTCCTTGCTTTCAGCCGTGTTTATACCCCATGAAGTATTTACACCCCAGAAGTATGTACACTCTTCCACGCGGGGG
>ML776549.1:2989083-3002711 GCA_009831015.1 Picea engelmannii
CAAATGACCCTCCATGCTCTTTAAATAGAGATCATGGACCAATCGGGTGTTAAGCCACGGATCAATGGCCGTTAAGATCGAGGAGAGTATGAACCATCGGATCACTCTATGTCGGGAACATATTGTGACCGTCGGATTGCCTAACTACAAATCCATACTAATGCATACTAAAGAAACACACTTTTACCTAACGACATATTAGACCAAGTAGATCTTAACTAACTCCTAAGTGTCTAAATATCCTAACAAAAAGGACTTCGTTGAAGCCCAAAACAAGAACCCTAATCTGAGTACAAAGGATTGGTTAGGAAAATATATCTTTACCGATATACACGAGATTTTCTTTGGAGGAATCCATCATGAGCTATATGAGTGGATATCTAGGTTAGCAGATACCCAGTTCGAGATCAGATTTAGACCCCCTGTGGTTTTTACATTAGCGTTGATCCAGAAGGTCAAGAGAGTTGATAACGTCGTGTCACGAGTAGTAGAACACTGGTTTGATAGCACGATTGGAGGGTACATCACCGAGTTTGTTGTTGACAGAGTATAGTCATATAGCCAAGCCGAGAGATATTTCTTCAAGGGACCCAGAGGAAATTTTTTACATTTCCTAAAGTTGAGAATCAAGATGCTATTGCACGAGAATAACATCTTGAAGATACAGTAGATTGGTCAGATTTGAAAAAGCTAATGTTCAAGAGTTCGGATAGTGATAGCAACACAGAAGCTGGACATACACGCAGTGGGAGAGTGTTCAAAGAAGTCCATATTGCGAAACTATTCAAGAAGAACTACGTGGAGGAGGGTTTCTACAGTGGAGAAGAGGCAGATCTGACGGACGAAGAGCATTCAGAACCCGCTAGGGCAGAGGAAGGGAAAGTTGAAGAACTTCGTCGGGATGAGCCAGAAACTTCAGGAACTGCGTAGACTGTGGAAGTAAGTACTATTATTCCTCATGTTCATTCAACAACATTAAGCAATTAGAGTAATCAGAGTCACCAGAGCATCCAAAGAACTGTCACTAGTATTCCACCCCATACTCAGTCAGGAAACCTAGGAAGATCTATGGCAGATGAGATGAGGCTCCCTATATTTAGGGGAGATGGATCTGAAGACCCTGACCAACATTGGTTCCTATTTGAAGCTGTATGGAATATTAAAAATGTCACTGATGAAGCTGTTAAAAGAACTCAGTTTAGCACTACTCTAAGAGATCGTGCGCTGAGCTAGTACATGAAGCTTGTCCAAGGACTTGCACAACCTAAGCCACTGAATGAGATCAAGAATGTGTTGATTGCAAAGTTCAAGAAACCCAAGTCAGAATCACAATGTCTTATAGAGATGAAAGAGATCAAGAAGAAAGTAGCCGACCCTGTTTGGGAATTCGATCAGAGATTCAAGACCTTAACAAGCCGATTGACTTTTCAGATCCCAGATGAGCAAAACAAGGAATGGTTCATCGCTTCTCTCTTACCACACATCAGAGTTCCTCTGATGCAACATAAGACTGCTTCACAGGCAGACGCGTTGGATATCGCCATGAAGTTAGAATCAACCCCTATGGGAGAATCTAGCTCATGTATGATCCAAATCTTGAGTCAACTAACTAGTTTGTCTCTGCAGGTTGAAGATATGAAGAAAGACAAGGGAAAAGACAAAAGATAAGACATCTGGTGTGTCAGATGCAAATCATAAGGCCATGAAAAGGAACACTGCCCTTTATTTCATGAATACTTGGCCTCTGGAGCTCTGATCCCTCTGAAGCAAGTCACCCTACCCTGGTGCGAGGTATGCAGAAATAAAAATCACCCAAGTGAGTGCTATTACATGCAAAAATATGTTCAAACACCCACAAATTTGTATTGCACGTTCTGTAAGTCCGTGGGACATGATGATAGGGATTGTAGGGCTTATAATCTCATGCATGAAAGGTCAAGGGATATATATGAGATTCAAGGTGAAGTATAGAAAGAAGGAAACACCATGCAGTATAACTCTCCAGGAAGAGGGAGCTTCAACCCTCGTGGTGGATTCCAAGGAAGAGGAAGAGGAGGAGGTATGGGTCGAGGCCGAGGATAGATAATCTGTTATAACTGCACATAGCCTGAACACTTGGCAAGGGACTGTCAGAACCCTTGTACCACCTGTAGCTATTGCCACTCTTTCGAGCATGT
The DNA here is from genome assembly GCA_009831015.1 of Picea engelmannii. NCBI lineage: Eukaryota > Viridiplantae > Streptophyta > Pinopsida > Pinales > Pinaceae > Picea > Picea engelmannii. Next base: position 2,991,261 of record ML776549.1, read on the forward strand.
TATGAAGGAATGTCCAGTATTGTTGGCTAAACTCTAGGAGAGACGAGGACCTCAGCAAAACCCACAAATACAATTAATCAAAGAAGAACCCCGCAGAACAGACCCTAGAGTCACTGTTATCACTCGAGGAGAAGATGTTAAAGGAGAATATAGAATGACCCAAAGAAAGACTACAGAAGACTCAGGGGTCTGAAAATCTACAGAGAAGACCCAAACTTTTGATGCAAAGAAAGAAAGACGAATATTTGAGGAGGCAAGAAAAGAGTTCAAAGAAGACCAAGGCTCTTCATCAAAGACACAGCTGGAAGTAAGAGAATATGGAATGCCTCTAGCATTCAATCAGTTTGCTTCACCAAAAGAAGGAAAATATGTAAGCAAGCTCATGGAATTTTTATATACTTGTATTAAGTTGATCCAGGATGAGATTGTTGTACAAGAGATACAAAATGTAATCAGACAGTATGAGATAGGAAGGATAGATCCCTTACTGAATAAAGCAATACATCAACTATCCAAGAAGAGAAGGACAAATAAATAACTACACTTGAATGCTCAGATTGGAGAGTATGATATAGACTACGTGGTCATCGACTTAGGGTCGGAGGTCAATGTCATGACGAAGCAAACCTGGGCACTGATGGGAAAACCTAAGTTGATCTACTCCCCTATCAGGCTCAGGATGGCTAACCAGCAAGTTGTCATCCCCTTTGGACGATTGGAGCATGTCCCTGTGGACATCGACGGAGTAAGAACGTTTGAATATTTTGAGGTAATTGAGATAGTTTATGACAATTGTCCTTACCCTACGCTGTTATGAATTGATTGGGCTTTCAATAATTCCACTGTAGTTGATTTAAAGAAAATACGTATGATGTTTGAAAGAGATGGCATTAGGGTCATTGCACCTTTAAATCCAGATGAAGATCAGCGATACACAGAACCTATCAGAGAAKAAGACCACGCATATGAACTGGAAAACATATACAAATTAACAACCAGACARCARGATTACATTARTCCTACGGCCGATGGAAACCTAAGTTGGMGAAGTGACAACGCGTGTTCATCAGATTCAGAAGAGGCACTAGAGAACTGGCARAACCAACTGTATGAAGTATCTACAMGGAGATGTGCTAGATTAACCAAAGAAGTTCACTGGATCGRCACAAYAGTAAGTAACTTACCCACCTTTGATGGTATGAATCCTTTAGAAACCTTMTTKTCAGACTTTGAAGAAAGTGTACCAACACAATAGAGATTGTTGGCAATGAATGAGGCTTTGAAAGAAACACCATCAATATGGTGGGGGACACACAAAAGAAATATTWCCGAYTGGGTACAATGTCATACTTTGATGACAACATCGTTCTCAGCACAAGAAGAAAGATGTGAAGTAAGGTACAYAGGTCGAAGCTTCYCAAAGGACCAYGTGCGAAGSTGCRAAGAGGCCTGGAGCGACACTCCTCAAGAGCAGTGGGTGCACAAATTTATCAACACACTAGACACAACCCCTATCAACTGGTACCTTCAAGYAGAGTTGTGCCTCATCACWACARATTGGGAAGGTATGAMTCWRAATTTTGTAACCACCTTCTTATTTGAAAGTCAATATCCTTCAGTAGATCAAGCGTTGYATATTGTAAGACATAAAGTATTTGAAGAGGCATCTAGCCTCCCTTTGGAACAAGAAGAGGACRAATGGACYGCACCCCTCCAGAAACTGCAAGGCCTTTACAACATCAATGYCRATAAAGACGATGATCCAAGGAAGGTGAACATCGCCGAAACATAAGGCCAAAGAGATGTGAAAGGACCAGGAGTTGAGCTACCTTTCATTGGGCAAMCAATCAAGATTAAGAAAGTCAACATTGGAACARAGCAGACACTGAAGCTTGSAAATGTTGGAGATTATTGGGATGCTGCTACTATTGACAAGATAACAGAGTTACTGCATGAATATCRGGACTTGTTTTCAACYAWGTTCACTGATATRAAGGGAATTAAAGGGCCTATGGGAGAGATGAGGATCCCTTTGAAACCAGATGCAAAACCAGTCAAAYAGAGACCCTACAKATTGAACCCTAAATACAAGGAGAAAGTGAAGATTGAGCTCGACAGAATGYTGGAAGCAAGGATTATAGAACCTGTCGAASAATCAGAGTGGATTATCCCTATGGTAGTACAAGACAAGAAGAMAAGAGAGATCAGGATATGTGTGGATCTCAGAAAGTTGAATGATGCCTKTTTGCATGACCCATTCCCTACCTCRTTTACTGACGAAGYGTTGGATAACGTGGGAGGCCAGGAGGTATATTCTTTTACAGATGGATTTTCAGGATACCATCAGATCAGGATCGCCAAGGAAGATCGCCAAGGAAGATCGCCATAAGACCACATTTRCAATAGAATGGGGATCCTATTAGTATACAGTAATKCCATTTGGATTGAAKAATTCCCCAACCATMTTTTCCAGGGTGGTGGTCAAAGCATTCAAGGAGTTCCTACATAAATTTCTAGAAGCATATTTTGATGATTGCATTGTTTTTAGTTTATTGAGAAATCACATTGAATGTCTAAGGCTAATGTTCAACAAATGAAGGAAGTGTCTRATTGCCTTGAATCTTAAGAAGTGCATCTTCTTGTCACCATTTGGAGTGTTGTTAGGTCATATTGTATGCAAGCAAGGATWGCTGGTAGATCCATCTAAAATTGCCATCATAGTTGATCTAACCCCTCCCACTTCAGTCAAGWAGTTGCACACYGCGCTGGGACATACTGGATATTACAGGAAGTTCATTAAGGGATACRTCYAGATTACAACACCCATGGAAAATATTTTGAAGAAATATTGTCAGTTTAGTTGGACAAAAGAATGCCAACAGAGCTTCGACACACTGAAACAAAAAATGGTTACTGCGCCTATTCTGGTTTTTCCAGATTGGAGCATAGAATTTCATGTGCATGTCGATGCGTCTTCTATTGACTTAGGAGCAGTATTAGCACAACCTAGTGAAGGAGATATTGACCATCCGTTAGCCTTTGCTAGAAAGAAACTATCCACAACTAAGATTAATTACACCACCACTGAAAGAGAAGGGTTAGCCATGGTGTATGCGCTGCAGAAATTTCGCCACTACTTGTTAGCCATGGTGTATGCGCTGCAAAAATTTCGCCACTACTTCTTACTAGAGTGCTTGGACACCTTGATTTCGTCAAAAATGTCATCAATTCAGGGAATGGGATATCGATTCTAGACTGTGATTTTGTTTAGAGCTCTTTAATAAATACAGAGTTTCCACGTCCCATCTTTCTTTTATACCAACAAAATCAGGATCCCGCAAGGTGAAAATCTTAGTCGAATGTGCCCTTTTTGGATTAACTCTTGAATCTAGCATTGATTTCTTCATTTTCCATGGGATAACGCCCATATAGCTGTTAGATAAAGGAAATTTTGGTATCAAATAAATCAAATGCTTGACATAGAAGTGTTGAGGTACCCCAACATGTGAGGTGAATATATCTTTGCATGCTTCCACTACTTTGTCCACCTACTTTTCTTGTACAGTGAGACCCTATGTAGGGGTTTTTGATGTCATGGTGATCCTTTATTCACCTTCAGAGTGAACCATGAAGAGGAAAAATTTCCTAGTTTGCGAGATTACCTTCCTACATTGCTTGGCTATGATCAAAGAGACTATAGTAGTTGGAACGACCCCATGTATCTTTAGATTTGTCTTCCTAAAGTAACAATGACACTATGAGGTCTAGACTCATATACAACATGATGTTTCCACACATATGGTTTTCCTAAAAGAACATCACAAACTTCAAGAAGGTCATCATTACACAAACCTCATATTTGAAGGGCTTGATGTCATAGGATAAGTGACATTGTTGGTTGACGAAAAGGCCTCGTACCTAGCTCAACCAACCAATGGTGTATGGTTGGGGGTGTGGCATTTTCGGTAGCTTCAATATTTTGATGACCTCAGCTGATACCAGGTTTTTGTGGCTCCCTCTATCGATATTGAAATGTAGTGGGGTCCTCTTCACCCAAACATATGAATGGAAGAGTTGCTCCCCATCCTCAAGTTCCATTGACTCTTTTGGTTGGATCTTTGTAGTTGTAATGGTAGCACTGAGTTCTGCATTGATGATCTGGTTTCCCTTATCTTTCTTTGAATCAGATTCTAAGCTAGTGTCTAACTCTTTATCATCAAGCTTGGACAACGATGACTGTTTCAAGTGGCATTAATTAGTGTTGTGCCAAGGGATTTTGTGGAACTCGCACTTCTTTCCAGTGTCCTTCTTCGAATTCCCAATACCCTTCTTTTCCTGTGGCTTGGACTGGTTGTATTGAGTTTATCTGTCCTTGCTTTGTCCCTTGTTTTTTGAGTTAGGGATTCCTTTTCCATGCTTCAGTTGTGACAGATTGGTAGAAATAAACTCCTACTTATTCCTTTGCTTGAATTTTTTCTTGATTTTTATAGTGTATCGATAGGAGACTCTAAGCAAGGTTATGTCCAAGAAATTCATCTTCGTTTGGATGTACTTGTGTAGGCCATTGTGGTACTACATAACCAGGTTTCACTTAGAGTATTTGATACCTATATTTGAGCGCAAGGTATGGAATATTTCGGTGTACTCTGACACCATTTGGTCCCTCTCTTGACACAGAGATGTCCATCCCATGTACTGGTCATCATAATTTCTAACAAGGTAGAATTCCTCCTTGAGGGAATCAAAAAAGGATACCCAAGTGGGTCTTGTCCCAAATTCCATAGAATCATCATCGTTATGTCTCTCCCAGTAAACTTCTCACCAATATTTGACATAGGGAAGGGATTTATGGAGCTTGAAGGTGATATTTTCACTATTGAATTTTTTTTGAACAAAATAATAACCCTCTGGAAGATTTAACCATTTCTTCAATGCTTATCCATCTAGTTAGCCTTCAAATAAAGGGACGTCAAATTTAACTTTTACATTTAAGGGTGTCACACCTCTGAAATGGCTGCTTGTTGAGGGTGCCTCACCCATCGTTGGCAATCATAAGAGCATCGCCGTGAAGTTTTCCATCATCTCGTTCCTATGTTGCATGAGGGATTCCTCAAGCAACATCTTGACAGGATCTCCTACTCCATCGGCTAGATTTTTTTTCTCCATGGGAGGTTTCTTGGGCTAGCAGGAGCGATCATCCACAAGTGAAACTAGATTGAGGACCAACTCTGTATACCCTGATCTCGTTGGGGACATGCATAGAGAAATAGAAAGGATCAGACTTCTCTAATACCATTGATATAGATTGTATAGGGAAAAAAATGAAACACACACATAAATATATCAGAGTGCATAGTAATTCGGTAAAACCCAACTTCTATTAATGAATAAAATAGAAGAATATTGCATAACACAAACTAGCTAGAGTGGTGGTAGCTTATCTATTAAGAGAGAGAGATGTCAACTATGCTCATTTGAAAAAATATATCACAAGAAGCTAAAAGAATGTCCTTTTAACATAAAGAAATAACTCCGATGGTACAAAACCACAAATCTAGGAGGTGAAGTGCCAAAAGCTTTGTGGGCCCTCAGGTGGTTAGTTGATACACCAACTTCTTGGGGGTGCAACTTTTCCATACAATATCTAATTGGGGTGCACAATACCTTGTTGGAAATATCTAACTAAGAAGTATAAGTGTTGGCACACCAATGCAATCCATGGCCATCATTGGCCCCCAAATGGACAAAAAACATCATTTAAGGCATCAAAATGGCCCTGAAAGTTTATGACTCCAAAATCATAAAAAAAATGGCTAAGATGGAGAACCGTGATGAGTTAGTGGAAGAGGTGGGTGGCCACTGATATCCACCTGGATCATGGATACTGCATTTTACTTAGTAAATTTTTCACCCACATTAGCATTGGAATATAAAACTCCACATGAGGCATGGACTAGAAAAAAAACCCTCTCTTAAATATCTCAAATTTTTACGTTGTGATGCTTTTGTGAAAATTCCAAAGGAAAATAGGAGTAATCTAGATAACAAAGCTGAAAAATGTATCTTTATTGGTTATAAATATGGTATAAAAGGTTATAAACATTGGAACCTTGTAACAAAGAACATTGTTTATAGTCAAGATGTAGTATTTAAAGAGGTTAAAGTTGTTCCCAAATAGAAAGTCTAACCAAGGGAAGAAGAACTAGAGACAATAGAGTTTGAATTAGAGGGTGAAGAATTTGACTCAATAGAAGAAGATGAACCAAAAGAGGAAGAACCTCAAACTCTATTCTTCAGGACATAGATCGATTTGGGATAGAAGGAAACCAAAAAGGTATACCCCTCTCGATTTTCAATCATTTCGGGACTTCAAAGGAACCAATAACTTATTTTTAATATGGAATTGTTGTAATATTTAGGATGCATGTAGAAGGTAGGTTCTTCACATGATAGTATATTGGGAAAGAACCCTAGTCACACACAAGACAAGTGCTCTTCTTCCACTCCACCCTTTACTTAATAATCAATCATTCTTAGTAGGTGATGCAATAGACTTTGTACAAAGTCTAAGAGTATATTGGATTTGAAATAAAAATTATGGTGGTAATGGAGCCATAATGATTAGTTTCCATTATTAAGGATGGAAAGAGGGTGGGATTTGATCCACTTATGTAGGCATAGGTCACAATACCTTTTAACACTATCCTTCTGGGTGCAGCTATGAATTTGACCACTACCTTCAGTGCCTCCATGGAAACCTCAGGGGTCAAATGCCCTCACATGAATTGAACCTTGGTCACCCCACACATTTGACCATTATCTCTAGTGACCCCATGGTAACCTTAGGCTCAAACACCCTCATGGGAATTGAACTTTGGTCACTCGTGAAAAAATGATCATTCTGCACCAATGGATCCAACACCTTTGGAAATATATACATAGATGATTTTTTTTTCTTAAAATGGAAATGGTTATCTTTTGTATTAAAAATTGGACGTGGTCATGTTGTACAACAATTTAACAAAAAAAAAATATTAGTAGGTCCAAAATCAATGCTTCAAAGAGACCCCAATTTCAGAATTGCTACCTATAAGCAATTGAATTATCCTTTTTGTCCTAGAGATAATACAATCGACTAGAATATTGCCTGACATACTAAGCTAGCCAAATAACTACTTTAAAACATGAAATTATTTGAAGCCATGCACTTTGAGGACTCTCTATTTGATGTCATCCTCAACATCGGGATCCAGATCTACAATTCCCATATCCATTTTTCCTTGAGCTCGTTGAATTGTCTCCTCAAATTTCACCACAATTCAAAGAGAACCAATAGACACATTTAGAGATGAAAACAAGGATTACAAAGGTTCTCCATGTAGGTGTGAGCTTTGAGCTAAGCCCAGGACAAATTCATAAAGCATATTATAATTTCCTTCTAGCTTCTCAATTTTCTTTCTTTGATAAGCTATGGTCTCTATTATCTCTTAATCCCTTTCCCTCTAAACTTCAATTTGACTAGGCATTCATATACTAAAGAGAGAAAGTGCTTCTTGGATTTTAGTGACATGGCATTAACATATTCAGTGAGATATTCACAACTTAGAGGTCTCACATTAGATACAATGTTTAGAATGTCCATGGCTTTCCATTCTTTCCCAATTCTAATACTTGTTTCTATAACACCAGACCGAGCCTATTCCTTCTCTTAATTCAATCTAAATCAATAGAATAGACCCAAACCAGATTTATACCACAAGACCAGAGACAACATAAGAAAATAGTTCTAGGGATAACCAACGTTACCAAAAGCATCAATTCCCAACCACCAAGATTCCACAGATGATTTCAATATCGGTCGAAAGATTCTCTAGAGGTCACCATGGTTCCATTTCCATCATATCGTTTGGAGACAACCAAGATCAACTAGAAAGTATGATTATTAATCCCACATTTATCCCTTGACATGATTAAATGAGAGTGTACTAAAGGCCACAAGAGATTTAATGTCCATCCCTCCAACTAAATCCTTCCTTTCCACTTGTCTTCAAATCTCAAATCCATCACACTTATGATATATGATATACTACACATCAATTCATGAATCATGGAAGGTGGGAGATAGATGGAATCACTCCCTCCCCCCTCCCCGCCCCCACTTATTGACACTCATCAATCCATGTTTTATGGAAACTAATTCATTTTGATTTTAATTTTCTATAGTGTAGAATAGCCTCAAAACTTGATAGAATTCATTTATTTTGAAATGCTTCACTGTCCCTTGAGCCCTATGGGTGAGCCTACCCCAAAATATGTCTTTTGGGTTTGATTGATTTCACATATGCTTGATATGATTGTGGATTCACCCACTATGGAAAGGTGATTGATAATTGTAGAATTAAACTTCTAAAATAATTGTTTCATTGCCTTTCATTCCCTTTGAGAGGATCGTCTCATTGAGGATCCACAAGATGATTTTCTCATTGAATGCCCTCAGGACTTTGATAGAATTCATTTTTTTTGAAACTCTTCACATCCCTTAAGCTTTATGGATGAGACTTCCTAGACAAATGTCTTCAAGGTTCAATTTATTTTGCATATTCTTGACTATGATTGTGGGGGCACCCACGATGGTAAGGTGTTATATCACTATATACTTAAGAATTTATAACCGTTGGAATAATGACATCACATTTGCTTGATTGTTGGTTGTTTCTCCTAGTCCACAAGTGAAACTTATTTCTTGATTTCTTTTAGGACGAGAGCGATCACCCCCGCACCTATAACCCCTAGATTTCCCTTTAGATGCCCCATCAAAAACCAAGATATATTGCTTCCACTATGTTATCCATCTCTAAACATATTTCCTTTCCAATGTGAGATACAGGGTTGGAGTGAAAAGGAAGAGGACTAAAATCTTAGATCAATTGGAAGTATAGAGATATAGGTTTATGGTTTGATATTCTAGATGGGATTATATGTGAGGATGTTATAACATTCTCCGTCAGAAGGTCTCTATGAAGGAGGAATCGGTCCAAGTTGGAAACTATATGACCCAATCCTATCCTCTTATAAATCCAAGTACATTTTCCTCTATTTGGATGAATGTCAATGATGTCCCAAATTGAGATCGTGTCCTCCAATTTCTCTATAAATTGATACCTCACATTGCTTCCTCCCCTTTTTCCTCTTCAGAAAGAACAATGTTAAATTCACCTTCTACGATATTGTTTTGGACATAGATGGAACCACTCATTTCACTCAATGTTCGCATATAATCACTTTTCTCTCTATATTGAACACGGGCATAAATATTGTATCTTTGAACTTGTTTTTTGATAACATGATGAGAAAGAATAATTGGGATCCAATGTTGAGTTACATGAGTGTGAACTACCTTGAATATTGTATGGTCCTAAAAGGAACAAATGCCCCCAAACACTCCTTGAGCATTGGCCATTATTCCTTGACTTGATTTCCACTCCTTGATACCGACTTCTAGGATTTCGCTTTTCCTAAGCTTTGTCTCCTAAATGAGGATAAAAATTGGATTTTATGATCTTATCAAATTTCTTAGCACTTCTAATTTATACATGCTTCCCATTCCCCTCCTATTCTAGGATACTATATTCATTATTTTGTTGTTGAGGGTTTCAAACCACCACCAAAAGGATCTCTTATGGCACCTACTTTCTTAGGATTTTTGCTTAAATCATTTTGATTCCACTTCCAAATGAATTCTCAATGGATGCCTCGAGTCCCATACTTTTTTCCTTGGTTGTTGTTGCTTCTCTCTTCTCTTTGAGTTTTTTCCTCCCAAGTTTTTTTAGAAGCCTTTATTCTTCAAGTTCTTATTCTTCTTCCCCTTATTGTCATTGGGCCTTCTTTCTTGTGAGCACTCCACTAGGCTACAAGGAAGATTTCTCTAGAGATGGATCCAAGTCCTCCCACTGATCATTAAGCATTTATGGAATTGATTCATCCTTTGAAGTGCCTTGAGATTCTTAAAAAGGCTTTGAAAAAATTGATGGCACAAAGGTTGAGGAGTGAGTGATGTGTAACGTAATGTCCTCCCACTTTACTTACACATTAATGTAGATTAATACTTTAATTTATACATTAATTTTATATATTGCATTAATGTAATATTAATAGACCATTTATTTACATACATCATTACATTAATATAATACATTAATTATGTATTAATACATTAATCGTATTTAATATAATACATTAATTATGTATTAATATAATATGAAAACACAGTCGGCATAGCGGCAATTCCTACAGCTATTGAAGTTTGAAAGTGACGTTGACGTTCACGCTCAGACCAGACCGGCCAAAAAAAGTTATGTATCTTATTACTATGTTATTCCTGAGAGAATATCTTGCAAGCTGTAGAATTATCTAATCAAATCTTTTGGAGTGGAGTTATTTAATTATATCCTTCTGAGCGAGCCGGCAGGGATTGTGTGATTGAATTTTGCTTCTGAGCGCTTTAAAGTGCCCCTCATTAAGGGCTGAGAATATCCAGAAATCTCAAATCAAATCTCTACAGCCAGATAACCTTACAAACTACTATGCTCATTCAATTCTAATAATCATAAAGAAATATATTGAGATGCACCAGGCGGTCACTTGCAATACTAAAATATAATCAAGTGTTACACAATTACAATAAAGTTGTTGATTAAATTTCGGTGATGAAATATACTATTAAGACACACGTGGCAACTATATGAAGAATTTAGTGTATTTTGTCCAATTCCCATCAAAATTCTGTTCAATTTTTAAGGAGGAGTTAGTGTATTTTGTCCAATTCCCATCAAAATTCAATTCAATTAAAGTGACTAATCTCATCCCTCCAAGACTCTCCCGGTAAAAGTCTGAGCTGAAGCCGGGTCAGTCTCAGGGAGCTACCCTAACCTTGAATCATATTATATTCGTCATTGTGCAAATCTTAATGCACTACTTCTCACCCACAACCAAATTAGTCAACACCAAAATTAGTTGCTCCCACACCAGAATATAAATATTAAAGATCTGCAATCCTTTTAATGACTATTCTCATCCCTTCAATTCAATTCAATTAAAATGACTATTCTCATCCCTTCAAGACTCTGCCGGTAAAAGTCTGAAATGATGCCGGGTCACACTCATACAACTACCCTAACCTTGGACCATATTATATTCGTTTATATAAACATTGTGCAATTTTTAATGCAAGTCAACACCATAATTAGTTGCTTCCCCACCAGAATATTATTGTATGTATGCGTCATTTGCATTTGCAATTGGATGCGTAATTTGCAAACCGAACAGAAAGGACTTCACAAAAACAAAATGAAGCTTTACTTGGTAAACTAAATATTACTCCCAAAGCAAAGCAACTTTTCGGTCCGCCGGCTGTGGGAGTCTGCCCAAAAACTAAAATTCAATTCAACTCAT
>ML776549.1:3008952-3034459 GCA_009831015.1 Picea engelmannii
ACCCTTCAAGAAACTTTGTCTCGAAGTTATATTAACTTACAATACAAAAGTAACAATAACATGATTCATACATCTCAATAATATACACACGTCGTCAATTTAAACATTCATATATACTAGTATACATGTGCAAGACATGTATGCGTCACTAACAAATACATGAATCACACATGTACTAATGACAATAATTGTCACATCTAAAGCAATTCATGTATGCATCCAATCCAGTCAACAATGTTATTCATTTCATAAAGAATAGTAAACCATTTAAAATATTTTCATAATCCTTCAATTTTAATAATTTAACACAAGAAACATTCACTTAGATAATTGTAGTTCAGTTAAGTAAATTTAATTTATTTGGTTAAAAAAAAAACAAGAGGAAATCAAACAGTTTTGTTATAAGATTAAAAGTCCACACACTCTCAACTACTTTTAATCATCCTGCCTCCCTAAACTACTTCCATCTTCCATCCCTATCCTTCCTCTACTGGACTATCCTGGAGCGTCAACTATATTGACCTAACTCTAGATAGAACTCGTAAGCGGAAGTGTCAACTATCTTGACCAAGCTTCCCCAGCAGGCAACTAACAATCATCATCACATGTCTAGGGGAGCATGAGATAACATCGTCCTCCCATGACTCCAAGTTTCAAAGGATACACGGTGGGAATGCCTCCACCCCTCCTGATAGAACTAGTGTCAACACCCTATCATGGACCATACAATGGAACTGTGTTGTTGGGATTTTGTCATCGTATATTCATTTTCAAGCAGTCTTGCTACTTGAAAAATCTGCACTTGTCCATATATCATAGCAATGCAATATAACCAATATAATTTCACATACAAAGATTCATACCATACCGTTTCTCGATTGATGTTCACAACATCAACTATTTATTATCATTATCCTTTGGCTATTCCATAGCCCATTAACCTGTAGATTAGTTTATAACACAAACTCATACATATCTATACATTTTTATCATATAAATGCATTTAATCATATCCTCAATTGGGTATCCACGTACTAACAACTTTAAATGTCAAAATTTTCAAACTAGAAATAGGTTGCATAATATCCATCATAATTCAAATAACGATAAACATTCATAAAATTGACATTCGCATAGGTCCATATGTCTAAAATTTCAAGTGTATCATTAATAGTTTCACAGTTAATAAGAAAATAAAATACGATTAGGCCGTAAGTAATTCTAGATGTCTAAGTTAAATGTGGCATTACATACACCCAACCTTCAGGAAACATAATCCCTAGGTGGTCAAAAACAGTGAGGGATGATCTCGTTGTAAGGGCTCTGCATCCTCCCAAGTAACAAATCCTGAACTATAATTGTCCCATTGGACCTTAACTTGGTCTACCAGACAATTCCTGAGTTGTTGGACCTTACGATCCAGTATGCGTAATGGTTCAACCATGATGGTTCCCACATCTGATACCTGCAATTCCCTCCAGTTTAGTTTGTGATATTCATCAGCAACATAATGACATAGAACAGATACATGAAAAGCATTATGAGTTTTATGCAAGTGGGATGGCAGCACGAGGCGATAGGAAACGATTCCAATTCTCTCTTGGATTTTGAACGGTCCTATAAATTGAGGCGACAAGTTTGTCTCTTTCTGAAACCGAATGGTACTCTTATTAGGCCCGATACGAATGAAAACTTGATCTCCCACTTTATAACTTCGGTCAGTCCTATGTGCATCAACATAACTTTTATGTCTATCATGTGTTTCCTTTATTCGTTGCCTAATCTGAATCACATGTTCCTCCATCTCTTGAATCAATTCTGGCCTGAAATGTCACCCAGACTTCTAATATTTCCCAACTCAACGATGTCCTGCATGGCCTTCCATACAGAGCTTCATAGGGCGACATTCCAATGGAGCTTTGAAAACTGTTATTGTAGGAGAAATCTACCAAAGGTAGGTACTTCTCCCAATGGGTTTGATTATCCATAACAAACATCCTAAGCATGTCTTCCATAACCTGACTTACTCTCTTAGTTTTCCCATCTGTTTTGGGATGATATGCCATGCTCAAGTTCAACTGAGTTCCCAGCGCTGACTGCAAACTTGTCCAAAACCTATATGTAAACCGAGAGTCCCTATCTGAAATGTGTAAGTTTTAAACATGTGAAGTAAAGAAATGCATACATATTCTAAAGCAAAACATAAATTAATCAATGACTCATATACACAGTACACAAAGATTTATGCTGGAAACTATTAATCGAGAGAAAACCAACTTTCCTTGGTGCCGCACCTTTCAACTCTTCATTGTATTAATTTCAACATTCACAAAAATATATATACAAAATTTTAGGTATTCTGTAGCTGCAAAAACCCAAATCCATTAATATGAGATTAATTTATAAAACCGCTAAAAATAAAAATAAAAAATCTGCTAAAATAGCAAAAAACAAAGGTGTCGAATCTGACGTGCCCACAAACACACATGCAAAGAATATAACACATACCCAACAAAATGATATTCTTGGGTAACCCATGCAGACAAATGAATTCACTTATAAAAACATGTGCCACATCAATAACATCGTAAGTGTCTCTAACTGGAATACAATGAGAACTCTTGGTCAATTTATCGACTATAAAAAGAATAACATTGTGCCTCAGCGATGTGTGTGGAAATCCCACAACAAATCCATAGAAATGACTTCCCACTTGGACATACGAACATCATGTGGATTTAGGAGACCTATCGGGTGATGATGATCAACCTTCACTTGCTGACACTCAAGGCACTTGGCAACGAAATGGACTACATCACGCTTCATGTCTAACCAAAGAAAATATTCTTCATGTATGCGTACATTTTGTTCACACCCGGATGTGCACAGTAAAGTTCTCTATGGGATTCCTTGAGTATGATGCTTTGGATATCCCCACTCTTGAGGATGTTCATCCTTCCCTGATATCTTAACAATCTATCTGCTTCAAGGCTATATCTTTCATACCTAGGTTCTAACTGCCTCTCACTCTGGAGGGTTGAAGTAACCTTTAAATACCAACTATCTTCAAGAATTTTCCCCAACACTCGCTCCCTCAGATTCATCTTTAAGGGCACCAAGGAGAAGACACATGGTCTCTTGCTCAGGGAATCCGCGACCACATTCTCCCTTCCCTTTATGTACGAAATTCCAAAATCGTACTCACTCATGAACTCACTCCATCACCTGCGCCTGGCATTGAGATCCCTTTGAGTGAAGAGATGCTTTAAGCTTGCATGGTCTATTTTGAGCACAAAGCTTCACCCCACTAGATAATGCCTCCAAAGCTTCAGAGCTAGCATTACAACTGGAAACTCTAAATCATGAGTAGCGTAAATATCCTCGTGTTGCTTAAACTGTCTTGATACATATGCTATCACCCTGTTGTATTGCATTAGCACATCCCCCAATCCTTTCTTCGAGGTGTTCGTGTAGACCATGAAGTATTTTTCCATATCCGACACTCGTAGAATTGACACATTGTTTAGTAACCTCTTAAGCTCGTTGAATGCAATATCGCATTCCTCTGGCCGTTCATACCTAACCCCCTTGTGTTGCAATGTGGTGATGGGTTTCACTATCTTAGAGAACCCTTCCACAAACCTTCGATAATAACCAACTAGGCCCATGAAGCTTCTCACCTCATGATCATTTTTTGGCACTGGCCAATCCATAATGGCCTTCACCTTTTCTGAGTCCACAAAAATTCGTTCACCCGAAATGATATGACCTAAATATTGAATCTCTTTCTGGAAGAAAGAGCACTTTGAAAACTTTCCATACAACTTGTTCTCCCTAAGGCATAACAACACCACTCGTAAGTGTTCCTCATGTTCTCTTTTGTTCTTGTAAAAGATGAGGATATCATCAAGGAATACCTATACAAAGCAGTCTAGGTACTTTCAGAATACACCATTCATGAGGCTCATAAAAATTGTGGTGCATTGGTCAACCCAAAAGGGACTACAATGAGCTCGTAATTCCTGAACCGAGTTTGAAGGTATTTTTAGGAATATCGCCTTACTTAATCCTTAACTGGTGATACCCTGATCGTAGATCAATTTTGGAGAAAACCATTGCTCCTTTCATCTAATCAAAGAGATCATCTATCTGTGGTATTGGGTACCTATTCTTCACTGCAGCACAGTTCAAGTCCCTGTAATCTATATGCACATTCGTAAGGAATCGTCCTTCTTCTTGACAAAAATTACCGGTGCACCCCAAGGTGAAACACTAGGCCTTATCAACCCTAAGTCGAGTATTTCCTTCAACTGCATCTGTAACTCACAAATTTTTGGTGTTGTCATCCTATACGGTGTTTTGAAAATTGGCTTCGCACTAGGCTTTATCTCAATGGAAAAATCAAGCTCCCTCTTAGGAGGTAACCCCGATAACTCTTTCGGAAAAACATCCTTAAATTATGAAAATATTGGATTTTGATCCATAGAGGGTCCTTTCCCTTCATTGATTGCTTCCACTACATGTAATCGACAACCTTGCCTCATGCAACATTTAACCTTCATTGTCGAAATAAAGTGTAGAGACACCTTCCTCCGTACACCATGGATCTCTACTGACCTTCCTTCATCATCAACACAAAACACCCTCTTCGGGAAATAATCTACCATAACACGATGGGATTCTAATCAGTCCATCCCAATGATTAGGTCATACTTCCCTAGAGCAGTGACATACACCTTTAACCTAATAGTACACACTCCCAGATCCACTAAGCAATTATCGACGCTAGGTCCTACCGCTTTTTTTTTCCCCGAAGCCATCTTGACTTGTTTAAAGTCATCGTGCTCGTAGGCTGCCAACCCACACTTTTATAATGTACAAGGTGAAATGAAAATATCTGTAGCACTATAATCAAATAAAACTTTAACATTGACATGATTTAGTGTATTTGAAGACTCCACCACAGTGGATTGATGTTCTGCCTGACGATTATTAATCGTTGCATAAATATGGTGGCTATTACTCGCTCTCCCCATCGTGGATTTTCCTTATCTGTGGAAAAATCCTGACTGTGACTCTGGGAAGTCACACTGGTAATGAGGTCCTCCACACCCCCAACAAGTAACTCAGGTTGGAACCTACACACTACCATGTGAAGGCCTCTGAAATGAGTTCCTTCCCCTGGAGCCTCTGCCCCTACTAGCTAATCCTCGAGAAGATTGTGGACTTGCTTGCATTGCAGGTGGTGTGTGGGATGTTGTACTTGTTGTCATTGAAATAATTTCTGCAACTATTCTAGGTGCGACTCTATTCCCATAAGGAGGTGGCCTAGAGATTCCTCCCCGAGAGAAGGTCCTATGGGCCGTCCCCACGAATCGAGGCTGTTGTGCAATAGTTGATCTCACTCCTCCAGTTAAACTCATATGCTTTTCCGTGTAAGGAGCACTTTCAACTTCTTCAACCATTGACGACAGTTTCCACATCCACACCATGGCCATTATCTTGGGGTTTAACCTGTACACAAAACGTTATGCTTGTCATTGATCGGTATCCATGTATGAGACATACTTTACTAACTCCATGAACCTAATTTCATACTTTTCTATAGTTCCGTTTCCCTAAATTAGAGAATGGAATTTTCCTACCTGTTGTTCCTCATAATAAGTTGAAAAACACTTTCTTTGAAACCTTTCCTCGAAAATTTCCCTAGAGACGGTGTCTGGAGTAAGGTGCAATTGCCTCTCCAAATTACCCCACCAGTTCAAGGCACTTTCTCTCAACTAAAAGATTGTTATCTTCAAATTTTATGTGGAAGCATAGTCTCTCAAGGAAAAACATCTCATCATTCCTTCCAACCATGCCTCAACATGTTCACTTGTGCGTCCCCCGACAAACTCAGGGAGTTTGATTTTCTGTATTTCTCTAGTGATGTCCCCCGGTGGATTTCCTCCCTCTGAGTCCCTTGACGCTCCAAGGTTACCCACTCAATATGGTGGGGGTTCCACCTCGGCATCCACTAAGTGGCGTCTCTTTAATGTCTCATTAATAACCACTAAGGAGCACAAAATGAGAGCTAATTCAGGCGATGGTTGTGGCAGATCCGACATTGGTGGTCCTTGCAATGATGTTCCTCGACCTCGATTTCCCCAAGTTCTAACCATTCTGAATATAGAGCCTGCATTTGAACGAATGTTTATTATAGAGGAGTTAGGACGTTCCTAGTTTTACTCGAACTTAAACTTGCAAGGATGAGGTTAGGCGTAAGTTTCTTTGTACTTGTATGTAAATGGACATTACTACTATAAGGTAAGTGGCTAAGGGTCAGGGTTAAAATCCTCTAAGCTTGGTAACTTCGTACAAGTATCCCACTATCTCTCTCACCTTGCTAGCTATGCCAACGTTATCTTGTACTTGCTAATTACTCTATCTTACACCTTTAATGTGCATCAAATCCCCTTTACTATCATTAACCCACTTTATTCACCATTAATACCATTAATATGGTTAGCATTAGTTAAGTGACCCTCCATTATACCCTAACTTTACATTAATCAATAAATCAACCCTCTAACTTTGACTTAATGTATAGCTTTATAATAATATTAATCTTATGTATTAATTATCATTAATACGCCATTTATGTATAATTAATATCTTACCTTAACATTCTAATAACTGTAATCCTTGTATAAATAAATACGTTTTAATATTAATATTATTATTATTATTATTATTATTTGTTTGTTAATTGGTGCGGAATCTGTTGGCTACGCGATTAACTTGTGGCTTGAGAAACCACGACTCAGGGGCATCTAAGCCGTCAAAATCACCCGGGGATCGCACCCGGCCTGAGCCA
This sequence comes from Picea engelmannii, assembly GCA_009831015.1. Lineage (NCBI taxonomy): Eukaryota > Viridiplantae > Streptophyta > Pinopsida > Pinales > Pinaceae > Picea > Picea engelmannii. The sequence continues at coordinate 3,015,809 of ML776549.1, forward strand.
CACCAACCCTTAACATGGTTGGATTTTTTGTCCCCGCAGGTTTCGATCCGGTGACTTTAACAACATGGAGTGGCTTAACAACACACTCCGTCACCGACTGTCCTACACCTCGGGGACATATTATTATTATTATTATTATTATTATTATTATTATTATTTATTAAATTTAATAATAATTTAAAATAATATTACATAAATATTTTTTTAATTAAAATTAATAATAATTTTAAAATAATATAACATAAATATATTATATAAATATATATTTTAAACAAATAATATATATATATATATATATATATATTTATATTTATATTTATATGAACTAATTAAATAAATAATAAAAAGAAACAATAAAAAGCAAGCGAACGTGGCTTAGAACATTTAGAGAGAAATAAGCTAGAATGTAGAGAAACAAAGGATTACTATATAAAGATGCACAAAATGGAAGTTCGTAAATGTAAATCAATGTGAAGTGGAGGGCAGGCAATGTGGGTTCTCACATGAGACCCACGTGCCTCTCCCTCCCATTTCCTCATTAAACTAATCCGCTCCCAAAACCCTACCCCTAACTCAAGTGTTGATTCGTTTTGTACTTCTCTCACCCCCCATCTAAACTCGCTCTAAGGTTCATTCCTTGGTTTTGCAGGTTTGTGGGTGTGGCCTTGGCTTTGCGGTCGGTCACCTTGAGGGTATGACCATGGATGCCAAAACAACTTGCCCCCTTTTGGCGCCCCTGCTACCATTTCTTGGTGGATTTTAAGCGGTGACCAAGGGTTCCCTGGGCACGCATGAGGGTTTCATTATTAGGAGTTTTTCCAAATGAGTGGCCAGAACCAGCAAGGAAAACAGACGAAGATCTGCAAAAATCCCTGCGGGGATTTGCAATTTGCGAGCTTGGACATATCTATGTAAACTGCATTGGCTTTGGCATTGGTTGTTGTAGGGTTGCGCCTTGACCAAATATATGAAAGCGAAGAGGTTTGTTATGAATACAAACTAAGCTAGAAAGCAATTTGACTGCATACTAAGCGTTCGACTCTGTTGTGTACCTTGCAAACCCATAGGTTTTGTGTTTCTTGGAATCATTGTCTCTTCAAATGTTCACATTTACCAGTGCGCCATGCCTTGACCATTACTTCATACAAGATTCTCTCATCCACTCTCTCATCTAGGGGCCCTACCTGACGATTATTGTGAGTCATAGTGTGTGAGATTCAACCCCAACTCTGCGAGGTGGAAGAAAGGATGGGTCATACTTTCCTCAACCGCCCATTGGAGACTCCCAGGCAGATGAGCAAAGAACTCGATATCGGTTCCTTTCGATTCCTAAGCAGTTTCCAGGTGGGGGTTTCGAATCCCGTGGAGCACTTAAGAGAATAAAAAGAAGACCAACTTCAACAACAACAAATAGAGGGTGAATTACTATATCGAAAAAATTGTAAAGAGACAGGTTCGAACCAAGGAATTTGAGAGCTCGGAGTGGCCCTCGATCACAAATTCTAAGCTCGACATATAATAGATAGTCAGCCATGGCGGTTGTAGAAGTTTGGCAAGTAACCATAAAATTTCTCATGTTGTTGAATCTCTAGATGCTCTCTTTGGTCAAAATATGGGCATTTTATCACAGTATCATGCCCCCCTTGGGCTCGACCATGGCCCGCGGCCCAGCAAGTTAAGTTTTTTTTTAGTTCTTTTTTTTAATTTAATAAAAAAATGAGTTCTTTGTTCATATATATATATATATATTATTATATATATAACTAGTTATGAGGTTGCTCTATATTTGCTGCAAAACCTAATAGTTATGGTGGTTAAATCCCACAAAACCCTAAATTAGTGAATTTCTTGTTACTTGATGTTGTGTTTATTTAGGATTTTGTTCGCTTAAAACGTCTATTTATGGTTTTGGCCAAAGCTAAAGAAAATTTCCTAGTGGGAGAGTTTCATCTTCCTAGCAGAAAGTGGCAGATTTGAGAGCAAAAAAATGGGATTTTCGGGAATTTAGTCATACCATAACCACCTTCTCTAATAATAACAAGGAATTGTGTTTATTGTTAAAATATGCAGACTTTTGTAGCTAAGTGTTTATTGGCTCACATATATATATATATATATATATATATATATATATATATATATATATTCTATGTGGTTGATATTTAAAAAGATCTACTACATTTATTTTTGTTTGGTTCATTTCCTGTTTCTCTTCCATGTTTCTCATATTCATAAAAAAAAAAATTGACGTCATCTAACTATTCATTCATGATGTCTTTGTTCTTTATAGGTATAGGTGGAAATTCTTATGAGTAATCAGGGGGCTGAAAAGGGCTCTTACAATTAACCTATGGCTAGAGAGGCAATCTCCTGGTTTAGGTTTCATTGAGTAGTCTTTCTTAGGATCTTGGGGTTAGTTGTTTGGGGTAAACTCTGACTGTTTAAATTTCTGGGTTATTTGTTTGGGGTAAACTCTGACTGTTTAAATTTATGGGTTATTCTTAGGATAAAAGTCTAAACTTTTGTCTCAAGGGTGGGTAAGCCCTAGGTTTCAATTTTGAAACCGGGCTCTAATACCATGTGTAAATCTCATTAATGGATTAACAACAGTACGTCCACTTATAAATTAATGGATTAACAACAGTACGTCCACTTCTACGAATGTTAACTAACCATGCGATTTTGAAAATTTTCATTACACTATCAGCAACCAAGCAACCAAGTATAACATTTTTTCAAGCTTTGAAATTTTTATTACACTATCAAAAACCAAGTATAACAATTTTTTCAAGCTTTAGTGATATTCACGAATATTCATTGATATTTTATTTAAATATTTATTAAAAAATTACTAAAAACATAGAACATCACAAGATCTTGAAACAAACATTGAAACACCATCTCACATAAATACACTATAAACTATATATTTGTATAAAATATTATTTCAAAATAAAAAACACCAATATTAAAAAATATTATTTAAAAAAAAAAATCAATGTATTGTTTCAAAATATATAGACATTGTCAATAGTTTCAAGTTCAAAGTGAAGATGGCCTTTCTGAGGTCACTCAGAAATGGCCAATTTTTTTTTGAAGTGAATTGAAATTAAGTACAAGTTTTTGATAATTTGGATGGAAGATTATCTTAACATTTTTACAAATTCAATTATTAAAAATTATATTTTAATATTTGTATAAATTAAATTATTAAAATTTAAATTAAAAAAAATTAAATTAAATAATTAAATAATAAGAAAAAAATAAAAATAATATATATATAATTAAAAATTTCTCTCAAAACTCTTTCCAATATTGAAAACTCATAAGTTTATTAAACACTCGCAACAAATTTCATCCATCTTTTGATAACAAAAGAAAAGAATGAAAAAAAAATAAAAAATAAAATATATATATATATATATATATATATATTATTATTAAAAATTGCTCTCAAAACTCTTTCCAATATTGAAAACTCATAAGCTTATTAAACACTCGCAACAAATTTCATCCATATTTTGATAACAAAAGAAAAGAATGAAAACCTTGTTAGATTCCTTCTTTCCATTTTTGAATTGAAACTAACAAAAAGTGAATGTTATGCATGCAAAACTCCCATTCATGAGAGGTTCATGCCTTTCCACCCTCGTTCTCATCCCTTGTCTAATATTAAATATGCTTTTAACATCATATAGGCTAGGCTATAGGACCAAAGTCCATGTGCCTCCACATAAACAAAAAAATCATGAAATGGTTAAATGAATGCTAAGTTTATATAAACAAAAAATCCTGAAATTGTATATTTAAATGAATGCTAAGTTTATAGAGGTGATTTGGTAAATAAAATTATTGGCCTATTAATTTGTTTATGTAATTTAGATGGAAAGAAGGAATGCACCCAACATGTATAGAAATATTTATTAGTCACTACTATAATTTTGGACTTGTAACAATCTATGTAGTATATTTTAGCCTATTAATTTGTTTATGTAATTTAGATGAAAAGAAGCAATGCACCTAATATGTATATAAATATTTAGAAATATTTATTGGTCACTACTATGATTTTAGATTTGTAACAACCTATGTATTATGTGTATTATGAAGGTGGAGTAACAACTTTGAGTTGCACTTTAAAATACCATATTTCATGTATTATGAAGGTGAGGTAACAACTTTGAGTTGCACTTTAAAATACCATATTTCTAATGTTTTTATTGTTTTTTCATTTAACATTTATTTTCTTCTTTTGATTTCATTCAACATGCATTTGCAATAATTTATTTTATAATTATTCCAAATAATAGAAATGGAGTTGAACCAAAGATATGCCTTGTCTTCTCCATTTGACTTTGAAGATGAATTTCATAATATGACATTTAGATGACCTAAAATAAAAGTAGAATGTCTTCATGCTAAGCATGCATAGGAGGGTTGAAATCACGAATAATCATGATCCGAATTATTTTCGGCACAAAATAAGAGTGGAAACATAATAAAGCAATGTACAGAGATATCTTAGATATCCAATAATATAACATAAATGTATCAGAGATGCAACCATAAACAAAGAGATACAGTAATACACAATTTTCTATTAATGAGCGAAAATGTACAAAGACTGTAAAAATACAGAGTGGAAGACTCGCTAGAATGGTGGCATCTTATCTCTAAGAAGAGATGTGTCTGCTACTCGCATTCGCAAGAAGATGATTTTACAATGAGGCTCCAAAGGCCTTTTTATCATAAATAAAATCCAAAACCCTAACCCTGGAAGATGAAAAGCCAACAGTTTTGTGGACCCCGTTTTGGGTAGTTTGGTGTATCAACTTCCCAGGGGTGTAACTTTGGCATACGATCTTCGTTTGGGACGCACGATAACTCGTTGGAAAGGTATTGTTGAGGATATTCATTTTGGGGGCTCAATCAAAGCCTTTGGCTATCATTAGGAAGCTCGATCCTGGAAAACCTTCATTTAGGCCCTCAAAATGGCCCCGGAAGTTAAAAACTGCTAAAAATAGTAAATTACCATAATTGCTAGAAAATTGTTTTGAGCCAGTTGGAAAAGGTGGGTGGCCACTGATATCCACTTGTATCAATCCTCCCTCCTTATGAAGCAATGGTATCCATTGCTTTGAGTGCTCGGGGGAGAGGGAAAAGCGTTTGTTGAATCTGCATTTTGATGAGTTGCTTACCTTGTTGGAGAAGTTGCGTTGCTTAGCTTGTTGAAGGTTGTCATAAACCTGTGGCTGGAAGGGTTGGAACTTTTTAACCATTCTGACTACATGATATGAATGTGTGCAGAAGGAATCTTTACACTTTGTTGCAATCTTGTCAACCTGCTTCTGCTGGATAGAAGGTGCTTGGACTAAGGCTGCAATGGTGTTCATTTATTCACTCTTTGAACGGGATGTGAAGAAGCTGAATTTTGTAGTATGAGATACTACCTTGCGGCACTGTTTAGGTGGGACAATAGTCGAAATTACCTCTGGTATGCTGTAGAGATGACTCCCCAAAGTAACAATGACACTGTGGGGTTGAGACTCATAAATAGCATGGCGCTTCCACATATATGGTTGGCCCAAGAGAACATCACAGAAATCCAGGGGGGAAACATCACATAATACCTCGTCCTTGAAGGGTTGGATGTTGTATGACAATCAAGATTGTTGTCTGACACGAAGATCTCAATGCAATTGAGAGTTTAAAAAGTGAGCACATCAAATATTTCTTTGATTTTTCTAGACATGAACTCTAGAATATCACTATCAAAATAGGGGTCACATTTTTTTTCCATTGCAAGAGATTTGTAAAAAAGAAAAAAATTGATACAATTAGTTAAGAAGCAACATTTAAAAAAAAGGGAAGAATGTGAATCTTTCCAAGATACCACAATCAAAATCAACAAAATAATGAATAGTCTTGTAATTATATCTATCTAGGTCCATAATCTCCATCTAAAATGGTCTTGACTAGTTTATGTTGATACACAAAATCTCGTTGATATGCATTCTCATTTTGTTGTTCAAAGAATTTTTGAGAAAAAAATTTGCCTACAAATTACCCAAACTTTGTTAGTTGAATGAATCATCCATCATAATTTCCCCTCCTTCATACCATAAACATACTTGCAAATTTTGAGAAACCCTTATGGGGGTTTCCTATAAGAAGTTTTTCTAAGCATGTCATTCTCTATTCATTACAATTGCTAAGTTGAAACTTGGTGGGGAGCCTCAAATAGTTGAAAAGTGATTTTGTAGGTGGGAGAGGATGCATGATGGCCATTCATCCATTCAATGATTAATAATAATAATAATAATAATAATAATAATAATAATAATAATAATAATAAATGAGTATCTTTCTATTAAAAATTGGTTGCGGTCATGTCATACATCAAGTTAATACAAAGCATAGATTAATAGATTCAAAACAAATGCTTCAAAGAGACATGGAATTTCAAAATTGCCACCTATCAACTAATATATCCTTTTTTCCTAAAGATAAAACTATAAGACTGACTAAAATATTGCCTTACATACTGAGCTAGGAAAAAAACTACTTTGAAACACATTTAAAAACTTGAACTTATTTGAAGTCATTCCCATTGAGGGATTCTTGTTTGATGCTAACCTAAATATTGGGATCTAGATCTACAATTCCCATCTCCATGTTTCCTTTAGCTTATTGAACTATCTCTATGTCTTTCGCCCCAATTTGAATAGGACCAATATACAAATTTAGAGGCACAACCAAGGAGTATAAGGGTTATCCACGTAGGCATGAACTTTGAGCTAAGATTGGGACCAATTCATAAAACATAATATAGTTTTCTTCTAGCTTCTCAATTTTCTTACTTTGACAAACCAAGGTATTTGTTATCTCTAAATCCCTTGCCACAATATATTCACTTTTAGTGGACTTTTGGCTACTGAAGAGTGAAAGTGTTTCCTGGATTTCAGTGAGCTCTTTGCAAATTAGAGGTCTCACATCAAACAAATGTTCCTAATGGCCATGACCCGCCTTTCTTTCTCAATTCCCATACTTGTTTCTATAACACCAAACTGAGACAATTCCTTCTACCAATTCAAGCTAGACCAACAATAGATAACAAATCCAAACAAGAAACACCACAAAACTAGAGACAACATAAGTATATAGCACTAGGAAGAACAAGCCTTGCAAAGAGTATCAATGCCCAACCTCCAAGGTTCCATGGATGATTCCATGTAGGTCACAAGATTCTCCAAAGCTCACCACCCTATCATTTTTGCCATGTCCTTTGCTAAGAGTTGAGACCAAGCATAAATTTTGATTACGGATACCACCTTTAGCCTTCCAAACCTTCAAGAATGATTAAATTAGGTAGTAATAAAGGACACGAGCGATTTAATGCCCATCCCTCCAACTTTATTGCTTTTCCACTTGTATTCAAATCTCAAATCAATCATATTTATAATATACGCTATACGACACATCAATTCATGGTAGGTGGGAGATAGATAGAAACACCCCCCCCCAAAAAAAAAACTCACAATTTATGCTTGTCAATCCATCTTCTATCGAGACTGCTTCATTTTCATTTTGATCTACTAGAGTGTTGAATTCCCTCAGGAAATGATAGAATTCAATTTTTTTGAAACTCTTCACCATCCCTTGAGCTCTATGAATGAGTCTATCCAAATGGATTCCTTATGGGTTCGATTGATTTCTCATATGCCTGATTATGATTGTGGAGTCACACACTACAGTAAGGAACTTGATCCCCATAGACTTAAGAATTTTTAACCCTTGGAACAATGGCATCACCTTTTCTTGATTATTGGTGGTTTCTCCTAGTCCCCAAGAAAAAAAAAAATCTTGATTTTCTTCAAGATTGAGAGTGATCCTCCATACACCTAACGCCTTTGGATTGCTTTCTAGGCCCCATAAAAAAATAATGCATGTTGCTTCTGCTATGTTATCCATCTCTGGAAATCTTTCTCTTCCATTCTAATCTGCCAAAAAGATGTGTGTTATGGTCTACCAATGTGGACTATAGGAAACATTGCAACCCCCATAAGAGGATCCTTTGGTCACACTTGTTCCTTTGCTTCTAAACAAAACATATTACTTCCTTTCACTCCCTTTGAGAGGATATTTTCATTGAGAAACCCACGAGCTTATGTTGGTACTGATCTTAGGGGGAGGAGTTCCTTCTTGAATATTTCTCTATTTCTCACCAACCAAACTTTCCAACAAAAAAATCTTAGCATTGCCAACTAAGCCCTTTTCAGTAGGTGTTTGTTCATAAATGTGCCTTTATAATTTTGTATGCCAAAGAATGAGAATTTTTAGCCAATCTCAAGAGATGTCCACTCTTTTCCCCAATTCTATAAAGGCTATATTCCATACATATTTTGTGAATTTCCACTCCAAAAAAATGTTCCTTGATGTTTCTTCTTCCATGCAACATAGAGGACATCTTGAAGGAGCTTATGCCCCTAACCTTTTTAGGTTATCCACTATTAACAATTTCCCATGAACTAAAGTCTAGCAAAATATTTTCACTTTTGGAAAAGAATCTCCTCCCTAGATTCGATTCCATGTCAATGATCTCGATCACTAAGGTTGCTTAGATAGTTTTGAAGAGTAATCCTTTTTTTTTCTATCTACTCTCGTGAGGATCCCAACCCTGGTTGTCTTAAACATATATGTTTGGAGGACCAAATTTGTGTAGGGAAATATATAAATAGTTTAGTTGAGCCTTTAACTAATCTGGTTGTGTCAATACTTTCAAACCCTTCCAACCTATTTTCAATCAATTCCACCTTGATAACTCAAAGAGAGGTTGAATTCCTTGATCCTTCAACCACTGTCTTATTTTAAAATTTAGGGAGTTGAATTAGTGGGAGTTGAACCCCTTAATTCCATCCTCCCAAATCTTGATTTTTTTCTCATTTCAAAGCACCCAAGTCAAGTGTTATTGAATTATTGGCACCACAAATTTACATAATTTCTGAAAGGAAGATCCCTAGCTTCCATTGGATGCTCTAAGCTTCTATTCCTTCTTGCCTATATGTATTTGTTATGAATTGTAGTCTTCTACCACTTCTTGCTAGATGCTAGTGTCCATAATATTTTTTCCCCGAATGTTAAATTTGTGAGTAAGAGATTTTGATGTCCAACCATACATTTTCCTTGGGTGCCCTCACTATGCTCCAATTGATTAGATGGCACATCTCTCCCAGTTTGTCACATTATCTCAATTAGATCCAGCATAGTTGATCCTTGATAGATTGGAAATGTTGATAAGACCAATTTGATCAAAACTTCCCTTCGAACCAAGTTTATCCATTGATAACCCCATTACTACATTTTTCTTTTAATTTTTTGAACTATGTGTTGCCAATACACTACTTTTGGGTAATTCAGAGTTATTGGAATACCCAAATATTTTAGCGATGGACTGCATCTATTGTGGAAGGTGCTCCATACACATACATTACTTTTTCCTTTGTCTATCCAACATCTTAACACATTCATGAAATAATACAACATTGTGTTAAATATATCTTAGCTATAATTATTGGTGTTTCCCCCATAAGTAAAGTGTCATCAAAAAATTGCAAATGACTTATTTCTTTAGCTCCCTTGACAATCAATATTCCTTGCAAGTTTCCAACTACTCACTCTTGTTCTAATATTTTTCCTAAGGAATTTGCCATGATAATGTAAAGGAGAGGTGATAGAAGGAAACCTTGCATTGGCTCTTTTTTTCTCTAAAAAGAGGAGGTAGGTCTATCATCCACTAATGGGGCTATGCAGGGGTAGTCTATGCATGTCATTACCCAATGAATAAAGGAATTTGGAAAAACAAACATACATAAGACATCAAACAAGAACAAATGGTGTACCTTGTCAAATCCATTTGCCATGTCCATTTTGATTATAATCCCTTTCTCTTTATTCCTATTGCTAGAGTAATATGCTCTAGAGTAACAATTTTTCATGTCACAAATATGCTCTAGAGTAATATGATATGGTTGGTCAAGAAACAACTTACCTTAATGTGCCCTACTTATCATAAATTTGGTACAAAGTTGAACCAGTGGAGTGGAACCAAAAGTACAGACTTTCAACATGTTCATAAGGAAGGAGACTCATAGTGGTTGAAATTCCTTAAGAACTTGCATCCACTTCTCTCTAGTACCATGCTTTATCTATTTCATGTAAAATTCTTGCGTAAATTTTAGGAAAATTTCACCATCTATGAAGTCATGCTCCATTATTCACGTATACTCAACCTCTCCCATGAAATCTCCCCATTCATGTGCTTTTATATCAATAGGATCAGCCTGATTGACTTCCTTTTTGTTTGGAACTATGTGTATATTTATCTTTCCCATCTCTTGTGTTGTGCTTGTCGTGCATCTAGTGTACACGATCAATAAACATTCTTCTATCAAATGGGTTTTTACTTGTTTCTTTTTTGATTGGCACATATGGAAACACGTTATTATGAGTATAACTCGGTCATTTACCTATTCTGCAAAATTTAACTTCAGGATAACTAAAAATTGTGACAAAGTCATGATTATATAGAGTAATTTTATTCAATATTGATAAACATGAAGCTTAGTCACCATTAATTAATCCTAGTGACCATATCAAGGTGCATTTGCTACAAGATTTCAAATGTATCTATACATACTTGACAGATTCACATCATGATGTCACCTAAAATAGCCACCCTATCAATAATATTACTAAACCATTTGATTTTTTTTCTTGTCACCTCAAACTTATGACTCTAACTTTCATGTGTCAACCTTGAATTTGTGGCTTTGGATGCAAAAATGTAACCAAAACTCTATGCACTTCATATTGAACTTAACCTAAAGAAAAGGTGACTTGTTCCAAGTGTGATTTGAGACATAATGGATTAGATTCAAAATATTAGGAGTTCCTCCTTACGCATAAAAGTGGTGCCTATTATTTAAAGAAAAACAAAATTACATGACTAAATAAAAAAGTAAAGATGATGAAATAACTGAAATGGAAAAGACATTGATGCTACTAAATTGAAAAATTATTCTAAACCAACTAGCTTAGTCATAGGGTTGAGATTTATTTGACATGGATTAACTTAAATTAAACAAAATTTATTGAGTAAGGATCCTCTGATAGGAGTGTTGCAACTTAATTTTGTGGAGAGGTGAAGGGTTTCAAGTGTGTTCCATTCACCAACCACTCTTAGAGTGTACCATCTAGTTGGACTAGCCTTATAGCTTTAGAGTCATGGATATTTGCAACCAATAAGGGGCCCAACCAATGCATATGAAGCTTGCCTAAGTGCTTCAAATAACTTACTATCATATAGTAATAACATGCCTCTTTTGTCAAACATGGATTTTTTTTATGTGGTGATCATGCCACACTTTCTATCTTTCCTTCTATATTGTATTGTGGTATTTAGCTAAAAACATATCTTCCTCCATAACCACTAGCTCAATGAGCCTTTCATGAAGGGATTGTTCCTTAGACATTCATGTGTCTTGTGTAGTGAAAATTCTTAGGAATATAGACTTTGTAGCAACTTCCATGCCATAGTGTAAGGTGAATGTAATATGATTTGTTAGCCTCTTTGTTGTGGTTTTATAAGCCCAAAGGACCACTTGTATCCTTTTATCACAATATTCACAATTAACAACATAAAAATTAGTCAAGCCATGCCCTAGATGTCTATTAAGTTCTTCCATAGTACCAATGTCTTGTAGGTGGTAAGGGATACTCATGTGGTCATATATTATAACATCTTTGGTCAAGGTTTCAATTGTATAATTTATAAAATGTTTACTTTGATAACTTGTTAAGATTTTGGGGTAGCCAAACCTAGTAATTATAGTTTGAAAGATAAAGTGAGCAGGTGTATGCATGGTACAATCTTGCATTTGGGAAACATATTCCCATTTTGACAAATAGTTGGTTGAGGTGATGATATACTTGGCACTAAAGTGTCAAGTAGAAGGGAATTCGTGACACAAATTGTATTTAAAGGAACTTTAAAGGGAATTTTTTCACAATCTAGATCTTGATGAAAATTCATTCATCCAATTGGAGGAAAATTTCCTCTAAAAGACCTTTTTCCGAAGATACTTCAACAAAAATATGAGTGTAGGATTATTCATGCCCTTTTGGATTCACAAGTTCAATGAAGTTCCGTAGGTTTTCTCCTATGTCATTTTGAGGGATTTGTCCTATAATACACGCAAAAGGTGTGGGAGGAGACATTGCAATGTCATGATTTCTTCTAAGGGTTTGAAATCTATATACCAATGACTGAGATACAATCCTCATGCACCCATGACTAGGTAATTATAAATTTAGATCTCAAACTTCTTTAGTTGGGAAGAAAAAAATGTAATAACCTCTCCCATAGGAAAATAATGATAATTTTCCTTGCAACTTATATTTCCTTGACTCTAAAATCCATTGTTCAATTGATTCAATTGAAAGAGGGATGTGCCATAATCTAGTGAACTTAAATCAAAGCTTTCTCCAAGAGGAGAACAATATTACAATAAGGTTGTGGAGTCTAGATAGGAGATATGGGGATGGAGTCCTCTTTCTTCATAAATTTGTTTGAGGAGGGGATTGATCAAGATGGAAGGGATCCAATCGAGTTGACTTAATTGTTGCAATAGATGGATTTTATTCTTCATTACCTTTAGATGGGCATCCTTAAGGTTTTTAAATGGATTCCATGCTCAATTTGAGTTGGGATGATAATCAATCCCACCATGGGAAACCTTCAATCATTTTAGGGCTTCAAAAGAACCAACAACTTATTTTTAATATGGAATTGTTGTAATATTTAGGATGCATATAGGAGGTAGGTCCTTCAAACGATAGGATATTGGGAAAGAACCCTAGTCACACATAAGAGAAATGTTATTCTTCCACTCCAACCTTTACTCAATAAGCAATAATTCTTAGTATGTGATGCAATAGACTTTGTACAATGTCTAAGAGTACATTGGATTTGAAACAAAAATTGTGGTGGTAATGGAGCCATAATGATTAGTGTCCAATCTTAAGGATGGAAAGAGGGAGGGATTTGATCCACTTATGTAGGCACATGTTACACAATCATTTAATATAATCCCTTTAGGTGAAACCATGCATTTGACCAATACCTCTGATGTCTATATGGAAACTTCAGGGGTTAGATACCCTCACATGAATTGAAACTTGGTCTCCCCACACATTTGACCATTACCTCCAATGAATCCATGGTAACCTTAGGCTCAAACACCCTCATTGGAATTGAACCTTGGTCATTGGTGAAAAACTTAGCATTCTACATCAGTGGATCCAAATCCTTTAGAAATATGTACGTCGATGATTTTTTTGTTCTTAAAAAGGAAATGGTTATATTTTGTATTAAAAATTGGTTGTGGTCATGTTGTACAACAAGTTAATACAAAAAATATACTAATAGGTCCAAAATCAGTGCTTCAAAGAGACCCACAATTTCAAAATTCCTACCAATAATAAATTGAATTATCCTTGCTATCCTAGAGATATAACTATAAAATCAACTAGAATATTGCCTAACATATTGAGCTATCCAAAAAACTACTTTAAAACATGAAATTATTTGAAATCATACACATTAAGGACTCCCTATTTGATGTCAGCCTCAATATTGGGATCTAGATCTACAATTCCCATCTTCATTTCCTTGAGCTTGTTGAATTGTCTCCTCATCTTTCATCACAATTCAAAGAGAACCAATAGACACATTTAGAGATGCAACTAAGGAGTATGAGGTTTCTCCATGAAGGTGTGAGCTCCGAGCTAAGCCTAGTACAAATTCATAAAGCATATTATATTTTTCTTCTAACTTCTCAATTTTTTTTCTTTGATGAGCCATGGTCTCTATTATCTTTTAATCCATTTCCCTCTAAGCTTCAATTTGATTGGGCATTCAACTACTAAAGAGAGGAAGTGCTTATTGGAGTTTAGTGACATGGAGACTGTGTTTAGAATGTTCATGACTTTCCATTCTTTCCCAAATCCAATACATGTTTCTATAACACCAAACCTAACCTATTCCTTATCCCAATTCAATCTAAATCAAAATAAGATAATAGACCCAAACACGATTTAGACCACAAGACTAGAGAGAACATAATAAAATAGTGCTAGGAATAACCAACATTACCAAAAGCATCAATTCCCAACCACCAAGGTTCTATAGAGGATTCCAATGTTGGTCAAAAGACTCTCCAGAGGTCACCACATTTCCATTTCCAGCATATATTTTGGAGAGAGCCAAGATTGACTAGAAAGTATGATTACTAATTCCACATTTATCCCTCTAATCCATCACCTCATTCTTGATCAACTTCACCTTGGACATGATTAAATGAGGTAGTACTAAAGGCCGCAAGGGATTTAATTTCCATCCCTCTAACTCAATCCTTATTTTCCACTTGTCTTCAAATATCAAATCCATCGTACTTATGACATATGTTATACTACGCATCAATTCATGGTAGGTGGGAGATATATGGAACCACCCCCCGCCCCCCCCATTTATGCTCATCAATCCATGTTCTACCGGGACTTATTAATTTGGATTTTCATTTTCTATATTGTTCAATGTCCTCAAAACTTGATAGAATTCATTTGTTTTGAAATGCTTCACTGTCTCGTGTGCTCTATGGATGCACCTACCCAGAAAAATGTTTTTTGGGTTTGATTGATTTTGCATATGATTGTAGATTCAACCACTATGGTAAGGTGATTGATAATTGTATAATTAAACTTCTAAAAAAATTATATTACTACCTCTCACTCCCTTCGAGAGGATCGTCTCATTGAGGATCCCACAAGAAGATTGTCTCAATGAATACCCTCAGGATTTTATAGAATTCAATTTTTTTGAAACTCTTCACATCCGTTGAGCTTTATGGATGAGCCTACCTAGACATATGTCTTCAGGGTTCGATTGATTTTTCATATGCTTGATTATGATTGTGGAGTCACCCACTATGTTAAGGTGTTGTATCGCTATAAACTTAAGAATTTATAACCCTTGGAATAATGACATCACATTTGCTTGATTGTTGGTGGTTTCTCCTAGTCCACAAGTGAAACTTATTTCTTGATTTCCTTCAGGATGAGAGCGACAACCCCCACACCTATATCCCCTAGATTTTCCTTTCAAAGCCCCATAAAAAAACCAAGATATGTTTCTTCTACTATGTTATCCATCTCTGAATGTATTTCCTTTCCAATGTGAGACAAAAGGTTGAAGCGAAAAGGAAGAGGACTAAAATCTTGGATCGGTTGGAGGTATAAAGATATAGGTTTATGGTTTGATATTCCATATGGGATTATATGTGAGGATATTATAATATTTTCCATCAGAAATATCTATGAAGGAGAAATAGGTCCAACTTGGAAGCTATAGGATCCAATCTCATCCTTCTATTAATCCAAGTACATTTTCCTCTCTTTGGTGAATTTCCATGAGGTCCCAAATTGAGATCATGTCCTCCAACTTCTCTATAAATTGATCCCTCACATTTATTCCTCCCCTTTTTTCCTCTTTAGAAAGAACTATGTTAAACTCACCTGCTACAATATTGTTTTGGACATAGTTGGAACCACACATTTCACTCAATGTTTGCCAACAAACACTTTTCTCTCTATATTGAACATGGGTGTGAATATTGTATATTTGAACTTATTTTTTGATGACATGATGGGAAAGACTAACTAGGATCCAATGTTGAGTTACATGAGTGTGAACTAACTTGAATTTTATCTGGTCCTAAAAGGACAAATGGCCCCCAACACCCCTTGAGCCTTGGTCCTTATTCCTTGACTTGATTTTCACTACTTGATGTTGACTTCTAGGATTTTCTCTTTCCCCAAGATTTGTCAACTAAATGAGGATAACAATTGGATTTTCTGATCTTATCAAATATCTTAGCACTTCTAATTTATACATGCTTCCCAATCCCCTCCTATTCTAGGAAACTGTCTTCATTATTTCATTGTTGAGGGTTTCGAACCACCACCAAAAGGATCTCTTATGGCATCTACTTTCTCGAGATTTTTGTTGAAATTATTTTGAGTCCACTTCCAAATGAATTCTCAACAGCTGTCAGGAATCCCATACTTTTTTCCTTGTTTTTTGTTGCTTCTCTCTTCTTTGAGTGTTTTCTTCCCAGGTTTCTTTAGAAGCCTTTCTTCTTCAAGTTCTTCTTCTTCTTCCCCCTGTCGTCATTAGGCCTTCTTTCTTGTGAGCACTCCACTAGGCTACGAGGAAGACTTCTCTAGAGATGGATCCAAGTCATCCCATTGATCTTTGAGCATTTATGGAATTGATTCATCCTTTGAAGTGCCTTGAGATTCCCAAAGAATCTTTGAGAAAATTAATGGAACAAAGGTTGAGGATTGAGGATGAGAATGGAAGTGGCCATCGACTAAGAAGGAGGGGGTGAACCCATCATATAAGAAGGAGGGGGTGCAACCATTAATTGAGAGAGTATGGAGGAAGGGGCTATGAGATTTAGATAAGGATGATAAGGAACTAGAAATTCATTCAATGATAGAGCCATTTTTCCTTTTTGGGTAATGACTACCCGGGGGTTGACCTCCTTGCTTCATGTTTTTTTCTTATATTGTTGCCATTGCTCTTATTTTTCTAAAGGAGGTTGAATATGGGTTGTGAGTTTGCATTCTTTAGAAAAATGGCCATACGCATGACATACTTTTCATTGGAAGGGTAATTGGTCATAATCCACCTTTTGTAAGTATGTATAGTTGTCCAAGGTCAGCATTATTACCTTAAGGAGTCCTTTTCCAAATCCATCTCCATATATATTCTTACACATATGAACATCTATACCTTGGGTTCAGATTTGTCGATGTATTTTTCGAGGGTGGTAGGTGAACCCAGACTAGGGCCGTTGATGGCACATCCACTTTGAGATAGAAATCCAATGTCCAACAATTCAAATACATTCCTCTTGGGCCCATGAAGTATGGCCCATTCCAAAAAATGAGACCTTTGTCTTCTTTCTTTTCAAACAAGAATGCATAAAATCCTCTTCCACAAAAATAATATAGATTACCTTGAATCATAGATATCCATATTTTTTTTGCATCACATATATGTTTATGTGGGAAAGGGTCATTGACTAATGAGACCTTGATCAACTAAAGCCAAGGCCTTAAGTCAAGAAGTTGACGAAGGAAGCTTGTTGTTGAGTGATTCAACTAGATCTTGAAAGGCTATTGCATTTGACAAGTTTGAGAAGGACAAACAGAAAGGCGATGGGAAACAGAAAGGAAAAAAACCCGAAACTAGGGTTTGGGGTGCATGTATCTGAAGCACATTGTAGGGTTTGGGGTGCATGTATCCGACGCACATTGTAATTAGAAGAATATGTTTTACATTGTAATTAGAAGAATATGTTTTGCTAAATTGATTGTTTACCCTTTTGAAAAATGTAAATATCGATCGTGAATCCCCAAGGAGACTACCTAAATTACGGAGCACGCCCCTTTTGAATCCCGAGCAGCTTTGGGGTATGACCATAGTTGTTGTATTTTGTCCAACGCCCATCAAAATTCAATTCAATTCAAGTGACTATTCTCATGACTCTCCCCATAAAACTCTGAACTGAAGCTACCCTAATTCGGCTGTGGTCAACTAAAAATTCAATTCAACTCATTAATTCCACATTTTCACCCTTCCAAGTCCAATGTTGCGGTCACAACAGCCATAATATGAATTAACTCCATTGCTTGACTGATAACTAACAGTCGCAGCCGTGCAATTCTATTCACATCACGTGTTCATCAACCCCCCGAACCTTGCTTGGTTATATTCCTTCTTTCCATCGATGAATGGTCAGATTCTTTCCAAATCTGTTGAGATACATCAATTTTGATGTATAAAACTGTAATGTCGAACCATTTAATGAGTAAGGTCTTACTCTTGGAGGTACATCCAACATCTAAATTTAAAAGAAATTTATTAATATTTTTGGTTTTATGGCTTTGTTGGTGAGTGCAAGTTAATTATGGTCTCTCATAACACGTTAGTGGCAATGCAAACATGGAAAAACAACAATCCCTCAACTTGTAGGGATTATTCAAGGTATTTTCACAATGAATTTGAATATGGTGTAAAAATATGAAACGTAGGAAATTGAATTATCTTTCTAATATACAACTTTTATTCGTAGAAATTGTGAATAACTATGTGAAATTTGATTTTCTAAAAATAGAGCAATATTAATTAAAAAAAAAAGATTATATATTTTGAATCTGCATAGCTAACTCTATCTATGTCTTTAGTTTCATTAACAATTGATTTGTGTAGCCTATAGAAAGATAAGCCACTGGGTTTGTCATGAGGCAACCAACTCAACAAACAAGTAAGCTCTCTCTCTCTCTCTCTCTCTCTCTCTCTCTCTCTCTCTCCTCCCCTCTTCCTATCTCTCACTCTCCCCCTCTTTCCCTCTCTCCTCCACTCTCCCCCCCTCTCTCTCTTTACATTTATCTACCTCCCTCTCCCTCTCTACCTTCCTCTCTCTCCTTGTCTCTACATCTCCCTATTTCCCTCCCCCCTCTCCCCTA
>ML776549.1:3056516-3083674 GCA_009831015.1 Picea engelmannii
GTCCTCCGGTCCGAGCCCGGGAGTTGGGAATGCCCATACAAGTGCTATTGCCGGCACTCAATCAGAGTTGGGCACCTTCAACAAACTGCCTTCGGGGTCAAGCCCGGGAGTCGGGCACAAGGTCACCGATGGCTACACCGAGACGGGCCAAGATTTGGAGTCAAAGAAAAGCACAATGATGATGAATATACTGCCCTCTGGGCCAAGTCCAGGAGGAGGCAATTCAGCGACCAACGGGCGAAATATGATGGAGAAGATCAGTATAGAATCAGAATCGAGCCAGAAAATCGCATGCACCCAAGAGTCAGAATCGAAGAAGAAAAGCGCAATGATGATGAATATACTGCCCTCTGGGCCAAGTCCAGGAGTAGGCAATTCGGCTACCAACGGGCGCAATACGATGGAGGAAGATAAAGAGGGAATGGGCATTCAAACATTTAACAAACTTCCGTCGGGTCCAAGCCCGGGAGTAGGCCACTCGTACACCAACGCGGAGAAATTACAGAGCGCATCAGAGGATAGAAAGGGCAGTGATAGTATTCCAATATTCCAAAAGCTTCCGGGAGGCCCAAGCCCGGGCGGAGGCAACTCGTATGTAGAAAAATCAGCGTCCACAGTGAGGATGCAGTTATCCCCCAACGCTGTAATAAAGACCTCCTCCAGTCCAAGCCCTGGCGACGGCAATTCTTCCATTAATAAGTCTAAGCCCTCACGGAGGCAGAAGAAAAAGGTGGAGCAAACCAGTGGAGCGCTCGATCGGAAGATTGGATGCGATGGTGGTGGTCTGGACTTTTATGGCATCCCAACTGCCCCAATGTTCAGGATCGCGGCCGCCGGAAGTTAACGATTACCGTTCTAAATCGAAATTTAGATTTTGAGATGCATAATATCCAAGACAGACCGTACGACTTGATTCATTTTTTCTTGTACAATGGGCTTTTACAACCCGGCATTCTTTAAATTCTTTATTAACAGGACAGGACCATTTTTATTTATGAACATTGTAAGTCGTTTATGGATTTTTGAAATGCAGTGCTTGTTCGTCGTGCTAAACAATCGAATAACTGGTTAAAATGTGCTTGATAGTCCACCACTATTAATGCATTTGCCGGTGTCATAATCTTTGATGGGGCCTTTTCTTTCTAGGCTACTACATATCAACTGAGAGTCTCCTCTTAGACGGAAAAATTAAAGAAAACTTTATTCATAGAGCTAGAAGGATACATATTATCATAAGTTCCCATCGACGCATTTTGAACATTTTCATTTAGTTGTAACAAGATGAAATCACTCGCAAACAAACAATTCCATTTCATGTTAATTTTCAAAATGTTGTGATAATTTATTTTGATGTAGAAAACTTTAAAGTTGCACCATTTAATGTGTAACGTCTGTTTATTGCAAGTACATCAACTTCTGAATTTAAGATATGCTTCTTAATCTTTTTAGTGCCACGGCTTCCCACATATGAGATATATTATTTTTTATGTAATTGAGAGTTAAAAATATGAACATAACAACTATTTCTTTGATTTCTCCATAAATGGCTTTCACAATATCATTTTCAAATGAGGGATCATATTTTTGTTTCCATTACAAGAGATCTGTAAAAAGGAAAAGAGCTGATATAATAAGTTCAAAAGCAACTTTTAAAAGAGGGAATGATGTGAATAGTTATGGGATATCACAATCAAAATCAGCAAAATAAAGAAGGGTCTTCCAATTATATCTATCTAAGCACACAATCTCCATTTAAAATTGTCTTAAATTGTTTATGTTGATATGTGGAATCTTGTTGATATGCATTCTCATTTTGTTGTTCAAATAATTTTTGAAAAAAACTCTACTAAAACATTATCCAAACTTTATCAGTTGAATCAATCATTCATCACAATTTCTCCTGCTTCATACCATACACACACTTGCAAATTTCAAGAAGCTTATTTGGGGATTTCTTGTAAAACAGTTCTCTGACATAGCCATTCTCTATTCATTGCAATTGCTAAGCCGAAACTTCATGGGGAGCCTCAAATCATCAAAAAGTGATTTTGTAGGTGGGAGGGGATGCATGATGACCATTCATAAATTTGATGATATTTAATTTTTTTAATAGAAATGGTTATCTTTTGTATTAAAATTTGGTTGCAACTGTGTTGTACAACAAATTAATACAAAACATAAATTAATAGGTCCAAATCTAGTGCTTCAAAGAGACCTAGAATTTCAAAAAATTGTTACCTAAAATTCATCTATTCTTGTTGTCCTAAAGATAAATCTATACAACCGACCAGAATGTTGGCTAACATACTAAGCTAGAAAAAAAAACTACTTTGCAACACATTTAAAAACTTTAACTTATTTGAAGTCATGCTCGTTGAGAGATTCTTATTTGATGTCAGCCTAATGATTGAGATCCAAATCTACAATTTTCATCTCCATGTTTATCTTTCACCACAATTCGAACATAACCAATAGACACATTCATAGGTGCAACCAAGGAGTATGAGGGTTCTCTTGTAGGTGCAAGATACAAGCTAAACCTAGGACAAGTTTGTAAAGAATATTGCAATTTTCTTCCATCTTCTCAATTTTCTTGCTTTGATGAGCCAAGGGCTCTTTTATATCTAAAATCCCTTTCCCTTTAATATTCAATTTGAGTGGACATTTCACTATTGAAGAGTGCAAGTGTTTCGTGGATTTTAGTGACATGATGTTCATAATTTTAGTGATCTACCATACTTTCCCAATTCCCATACTTGTTTATATAATACTAAATTGAGTCAATTCCTTCTCTCAATTTCAAGCTAGAACAACATAAGATAACAAACCCAAACCAAAGATAGATCACATGACTGGAGAGAACATAAGAAAATAGCACCAAGAATAATCAACCTCGCCAGAAGCATCAATTCCCAACCACCAGGGTTCCAAGGATGATTCTACTATAGGTCACGAGATTCTCCAAAAGCTCGCCACCCTACCATTTCCAACATATCCTTTGCAAAGAGTCAAGAAAGAGCATAAATTTTGATTACTAATCTCACCTTCAACCCTCCAATTCACTGCCTCATGCTTGATAACCTTCACCTCATGCATGATTAAATGAGTTAGTATTAATTGATGCAATGTATTAATTCCTATTCGTCCAACTTAATATTACTTCTCCACTTTTCTTCAGATATTAAATCCACCATACTTACAATATATGTTATACTATGCATCAATTCATGGTAGGTGGGAGATAGGTACAAACCCCCATTTATTATTACCAATCCATCTTCTATCGAGACTGCTTCATTTGCCTTTTGATATACTAGAGTGTTGAATTCCCTCAGGAATTGATAAAAATCATTTTTTAAAAACTCTTCACGATCCCTTGAGATCTATGATGAGTCTACCTAAATTGACTCCTTTTGGGTTCGATTGATTTGGCATATGCATGATTATCATTGTGGAGTCACCCACTATAGTAAGCCACTTGATCCTTGTAGAATTAAGAATTTTAACCTTGGGAACAATGACATCTCCTTTGCTTAATTATTGGTGGTTTCTCTTAGTCCCTAAGAAAAAATTATTTATTGATTTTCTTTGAGATCGAGAGAAACCCCCCATGCACCTAGCACCCTTGGATTTCCTTCGAGGCACCATCAAAAAACAAGGTATGTTATGCATCTCTAGAAATATTTCTCTTCCAATATGATATGCCAAGAAGATGTGTCTCAAGGTCTAGACCCATGTGGACTATGGGAAGCGTTACACCCCACATAAGAAGATACTTTAGACACACTTGTTCCTCATCTTATAAAAAAACTATATTCATTCCTTTCACTCCTTCTAAAGGATAGTATCATTGAGAATCCCACAATCGTGCGTTGCTATTGATTACATGGGGATGATTTATTACTTGAAGATTGCTCTATGTCTTGCTAACTAAACTTTCCAACACAAAAATATTGGCATTGTCAACCAATCCCATTTCAATAAGGGCTTTTTCATAAATGTTCCTTTATATTCTTTATGCCAAATAATGAACATCTCTCACCAATCCCAAGGGATGTCCACACTTTTTACCAACTCTAAAAAAGTTATATTGCATATATATTTTGTGAATCTACACCACCGGAAAAAAAGGTTCCATTAAATGTTTCTTCTGCCATGCAACATAGGGTACATCTTGAATTTCCTTGTACCCTTCACCTTTTTAGGCTACCCACTAATAACAATTTCCTATGAACTAATGATCCAAAAATGAAGGTATTACGATTAAATTTCAAGTTAGTTTAATGTACTTTATGCATCGGATCGATAAGAATGTGAAATACATAAACTTATTATCTTGTTTGTGGAATATCAAATGTGACTTTTACTTGATGCTCATTAATGATTTCAAGAGATTAACCATTAATAATCATGTTGCAAATGAAGAGAATAGAACAACAAAACAAAAAGAGAAATAGAGACAAGAAATTGTTAACGGAGTTCACCAATCATTGGCTACGTCTCCGGGCCCGCTTCCAAATGGAGGACCTCTTTATTGCTCTTCAAATGCTCAAGTTCTCTTTACATGGCTCTTTTTTGTTACAAAACATGCTTCAGATCTGATGTGCAAGACCTCCTTTCTCAGATTCATACATGCTTCATCAAACTCCTCTAAAAAACATGACAGAAATGCCTCTCAAAACATGAGAAAAGGCCAAATTACACAAGTTGCTCCTCAAAATCCTTGCATCAAAAAGTCATTCTCAAAGCTTGACAAAGCCTGGTTTTTATAGTTTTCATGCTCATATGAGGAAGCCCAACTTCCACTGAATATATGGCCTCTTTCTGGTATCAAATCCTCTTCCAAATGGCCAAGATATCCTCAAAAAACCAATTCTGGTCATAATATCAGGCAAAATCATTTAAAATTACATTAACAGGGTAAAAACTCACTTTTAAACCATAATATATGGTTAAGCCCTCAAATGACATGCACGCCCCCTATTAATGGTCACATGCACCTTAATATGGCCAAGGGCTAAGTGTTGGCCCTAAGTTCGCGCTAGCCACTGATCTTTGGGTGCATGGCGTAAAACAATGGGACCGAGTGCTAAAAGTGCATTGGTGGTTAGATGTGTGGTGCCTGCGCTCCAGGTTATATGGGCTGACAAGCGACCACGGGTTGGGGCTTAGCCCTAGCCCACCCCTTCCACGCCATACCTCAATGAACTTTTTGTATTTTATATGTGTGTTATATAAAACAAGGAACATGGTGGCACGTTGGTAAAAGGGCTCTCCCCAAAGCGCTTGGCCTTGGCCATATGTCGCAAGTTCCATTCTCATGAACCCCAAAACATTATTTTTAACACTTTCCATTCGATCACTGACTGGGTGCCACGTGGCTGCCCATGCCTGGCCACGTGGCACCACCACATTTGTCCAAATATTAGCCACGTGTCCAATTCTGATTGGATGTCATTCGTCCAGTCAACTGTTGTAGTGATGCCACATCAACATCATTAATTTTTCTTTGGTGACGTCATGCTGACGTCAGCATTGACGTTTTGTCAGTTTGACCTTTGACTTTTTCTCTGTTTGAGAATCTGATAAGAGTATGATAACTCTCACATACGGAACTTGTTTGAGAAAGTAAATATATGGTCGGAATCAGCGCGACGAGTCGGTCACAATGGAATTGGTTTCACTCAATTCCGAGAACTTTCATTTTTGAGCATTTTCTGGACATGGGGAGCCTCCTGGATCAACTAAAGTCTAGAAAAATATTTTCACTTTTGGAAAGTAATCTCCTTCCCATATTTGATTCCATATCATTGATATCAGTGGTTTAGGTTGCTTAGATATTTTTGAAGGGTAACTCTTTTTTTTCTATGTACTCCCATAAGGACCCCAACCCTTGTTGTCCTTAATATATCTTTTCAGAAGAGAAGCTCCACACAGGGGAATATATAGAGAGTTTAGTTGAGCCTTTAACTGATTTGACAATGTCAATTCTTTCCAACCTTTCCAATTTCCTATTTTCAATCAATCCCACCTTGATAACTCAAAGAGAGATCGAATTCCTTGGTCCTTCAACTACTCTCTTATTTCTGATAATTTATGGAGTTGAATTAGTGGTGGCTTCCCCATAATTGCATCCTCCTAGACCTTGATTTTTTTTTCATTTCAAGGCACCTAGGTCGAGTGTTCTTGAATTATGGGAATTGGAGCTTTACATAATTTCCAAATGGAAGACTCTATCTCCTCCATGATTGGATGATCTAAGATTCTCTTCCTACTTTCCTATAGGTATTTTTTAGGAATTATAGTCTTCATCCATTCCTTCTTGCCAGACACCACTGTCCATAATATTTTTGTCCCTAGTGTTAAACTCATAAGTAAGGGGTCTTTGATGTCCAACCCTCCATTCTCCTTGGGTGCCCTCACTATGATCTAATTGATTAGATGGTACTTCTTGGTTTTAGTCTTCCCTCCTTTCCAAAGGAATTTATGGACATCTCTCCAATTTATTGCATTATCCCAATTAGAGCCAACATAGTTGATCCTTGATAAATTGACTCATTAGGGGAATTTTGAGGTAAAAAGTGGACCTAAAAAAAAGTACTATCAAAATCAACTTTAAAAGAACCAATATGATTCATTATAATGATGTCAACGATAGGGATAAATATTTTTGGAGGGAAAGGAAGAAAATATTTTTTAAAAACAGTATTTTCAAGTTATCTCCTTATGGGTTTACTCAAATTTCAAGTGTAGATACTCTTTGGATGTGGAATTTAATTTCACATCCAAAGAGTACCCACTCTGCATACTTTTGATAGATCCACAGTGAGATAAATTGGAAATACATGAAAAAATGTGTAGAAACACATTTTTTCATGTATTTCCAATTTATCTAAATGTGGGTCTATCAAAAGTATGCACAGTGGGTACTCATCAAAGGCTAAATTTAAGTCCACGTCCAACCAGTGCCTGCACTTGAAATTTGAGTGAAGCCATAAGGAGATAAGTAAAAAATATGATTAAAAAAAGTTGTTTTCTTTCTTTCCCTTTGAAAATTCATAACTCTTGTTTTATTATTTTAACTCTTATTTTTTTATTTTCCGTAGGAGGCCCATTTTAGACCTCAAATTTCTCCTAATTAGTAATGTGGATAAGATTGATTTGATCAAAACCACCCTTTGAGTTGGGTTTAGCAACTAAGAACCCCATTGTTGCATTTAATTTGTTTTGATTTTTTTAACAATGTGCTACCGGTCCACTGCTTTTGGGTAACTAAGAGTTATTGGAATACCTAAATATTTGAAGGTTGACCAATTTAGAACACATGGAAGCTTTATTATTCTAGCTATGAATTGTGTCTATTGTGGAGAGGTATTCCATCCATATACATTACTTTTTCCTTTGTTTATCTAACCACCTGATGCATTCATGAACTATCCAACACCATCTTAAATATCTTGGCTATAATTATTGGTGTTCACCCCATAAGTAAGTTGTCGTCAACAAACTGCAAATGACTTATTTATTTAGATCCCTTGGAAGTTGGTATTCCTTGCAATTTTCTAGCTAGCACTCTTGTTCTAATGTTCTACCTAAGGAATCCACCATGGCAATGTAAAGGAGAGGTGATAGTGGATAACCTTTCCTTAGTCCTATTTTTCTAAAAAAGGAGGTAGGTCTGTCATTCACTAATTGAGCTATATAGGGGAAACCTATGAATGCCTTTACCTAATGAAGAAAGGGATTTGCAAAACCAAACATACATAATACATCAAACAAAAAGAAATGACATACCATGTGGAATGCATTTTCCATGTCCATTTTGATCATCATCCCTTTCTCTTTATTCCTTCTACTAGAATGAATTTTCTCCTATACTAGAAAAATATTGTGATGATTTTCCTTTTCTGAAGAAAAAAAACGCCTTGGTTTTTAGAAATTAGATTATGTAGAATCTTTGTAGGCCAATTAACTAGTACTTTTGTAAGAATATTGCAAGCAGTGTTACATATGGAGATGAGTAAAAACTTTGAAAAGGAGGAGGTATTATTCTCTTTAGGAATTATCACAAGAAAATAATATTGTATGCTTCCTCCTAGTTTGGGATTCTTTCTAGACCAATTGAGCATGCAACATATGTCCTATTTAATGATACTCCAACAAACACATAAGAAATGGATTGAAAACCCATCCAACCCTAGAGCTTTGTTTGAGACTAATCCCATATCACACTTATCACTTACTTATTCTTTCTTATCACTTATCACTTCATATTCAACTATTATTTCCTTATTCTACATGTTTATCTCTTGTACATTATTTATTTGGGACCTTTTCCTTTTCTTTCTTATGAAAGACATAAGTGTTCTTGTCCCCTACTTTCAACCATAAACTTATTGACTTTAACCTCCAATGCTCCTCCTCTTTCCTATTAGCTAGATGAAGCTTTCCACATATATTATGATCCTATGATAACCTTTTATGAGTCACCTCATATGCTTCTATATAGATTACATGCTCCTTAGCTAATTTTGAATGTCCAATATTTCTTGTGATGAGTGTAGAAATTAATTTTTGGCGCATTCTTTTAATTCTAAATTTATTGTTTTGAGTTTTAATTCCCACACAAAGAAGGGGGAGCCTTAAACTAGTTTCCTCTAAGTCCCTCTTATTATAATTTTCCATAGCTCTTTGATTGTGAAACCATAGAGGGTTGAAGCGAAAAGGAAGAGGATTGAAATATTGGATGAGTTAGAGGGATGGATATATAGGTTTATGGTCCAATATTCTAGGTGATATTATATGAGAGGATATTATAATATTTCCCCTCAAAAGGTTGCTATGAAGGAGAAATCAATCCATCTTGACAACCATATGACCCCGCCTCATCCTTCTATTCATCAAAGTATACTTTATTGTCTTTGGATTAATATCCACAAGGTCCCAATATGAGATCATGTCCTCCAACTTCTCACTAAATTGATCCATTACATTGTTTCCTCCCCTTTGTTCATCTTAACAAAGTTGAACCATGTTAAATTCACTTTCTACAATATTGTTTTGGGCATAGTTGGAACCCCTCATTTCACTCAATTTTTTCCATTAGTCACATTTCTCTCTATATTGAACAAGGGCATAAATAATGAATATCTGAACTTATTTTATGGAGATGTGATGAACAAGACTAATTAGGATATAATATTGAGTTACTAACTAAGTGTCAACTACCTCGATTATTGTATAGTTCCAAAGGGTAAAATTTCCTCTTGATGCCCCTCAAGCACTAATTGTTATTCCTTGAATTTCTTTCCATTGCTTGATACTAACTTATAGGATTCCACTTTCCCCAAGCTTGTCTCCTGGATGAGGATAAAAACTGGATTTTCTAAACTTATCAAATATCTTAACACTTCTAATTTATACCTAGTGCACATTCCCCTGCTATTCTAGGAGATTATCTTTGTTATTTCACTATCGAGGGTTTTGAACCACTGCCAAAAAGGATCTTTGATGACACCTGCTTTTTGGGGTTTTTTGCTAATTTTTTTTTTATTCCACTTCCAAATGAATTATCAATGGATGCCTAGATCCCCATACGTTTTTCCTTGTTTATTGTTGTTTCTCTCTTCTCTTTGAGTGTTTTCCTCCCAAGTTTCTTCCAAAGCTTTTCTTCTTCAAGTTCTTCTTCTTCACTCCCCTACTGATATTGGGACTTTTTTCTTGTGAGCACTGTATTAGGTTGAGATGAATATTTCTCTAAATATGGATCCAAGTACTCATGTTGATAATTGAGAATTTATGGAATTGATTCAATGTTTGGGGTGTCTTCAAATTCTTGAAGAGGCTCCGAGAAAATTGATGGCACGAAGGTCTAAAGAGAGAGGATTGAAATAGAAGTAGCCATTGACTAAGAAGCAGGGGGGCCACCCACCATTTAAGAAAGAAGGGGTGCAACCACTGACTAACAAGGCACAAAGGAGGATGGTATTGGATCTGGGTCATGCCAATATGGGATTGCAATTTGATTTAATGATGGAGCCACTTTTCCTTTTTGGGTAATGACTATTGGAGGGGTGACCTGCTTGTTGCATGTGTTTTTCTTAGCCTACTACCATTGGTCTTGTTTTTTTGGAAGCGGTTGAATAAGGGTTTTCAATTTGTAGTCTCTATCTAAATGGTTGTACTCATGACATGCTTTGCATTTGAAGGGTAATTGTTCATAATCTAGTTTTTGTAAGTGTGTCCAATTATCCAAGGTTGGAATTATTTCCTTGGGGAGTCCTTTTTCCAAATCCACTTGCACACATATTCTTGCAAAGGAAAATATCCCTTCATTGGGTTCAAATTTGTCAATGTACTTTTCAAAGGGATTTCATGATGGTTAGAAAGGAATCATCACTCTAGAAATGAAGTGGAAGGTGTGGAAAGTGAACTGAGACTAGGATCGTTGATGGAACATCCACTTTGAGGTCAAATGTTGCATCCAAAGATTCATATATGAGTGAGTGAAAGATAATGATGGTCTCTCATGATGCGTTAGTGGCAATGCAAACCTGGAAAAACAACGATTTGTTAACTTGGAGGGATTATTCAAGGTACTTTTGTTGGTTGTGGAGCTTGATAATCTTCCTAATTTATATGTAGGTATACCTATCCCCCTTTTATCGAGGCTCTGGGTGGGACCTACCCCCATGGCTAGGGGGCATGGGGGCGAGCAAGCCCCCATTCGGGGGTTTGGGGGAGGAGCCCCTTGTTGGTTGTGGAGCCTGATTATCTTCTTGATTCAAAGGTATTTGTTTTAAGTCATGTTTATACCCCATGAAGACTTTACACCCCGGAAGAATGTACACTCCTCCACGCGAGGGAGTGTAGGGGGGGCTTGCCCCTCCTGCGGGGTCCAAGGGAAAGAGGGCCCCTGAAGGAAAAATTTCCTTGTAAATGTATATTGTAATTTAATAGTAAATCTGGACCGTTCATTATAAGGTCGCAGATCTGACGGTAGAAGTTATGTTAGGGTTTTTTTCCCTAGAAGGCAACCCTCTTTTATGAGGGAAATGTATTGTTGTTATGTATCACTGTGAATATTGTATTCAAGTGAGGATACTGTGAGAGAAAGAAGAGGAAGTTACAGAGGGTGTGCTATAGGTTGTATCCCTTCATTTGCTGGATAATAATAAAGGAAGGACCTGACAATTTCTCTGGTGGACATAGCCCACACTGGGTGAACCACATATATATGTTTCTCTATTGTATTGTGTATCTTCTCTATTTTATTTCCACATTTGTTTTATTTTATTGCTTCGCGGTCCTTTTTTTCTAACAACTGGTATCAGAGCGAAAGGTAACTCACAGGAAAAGAGGGTTCCTAGTTTGAGTGGGAGCAATGGCGGGAAGATGGAAAGTTTAGGGTCGAGAAATTTAATGGCCAAAACTACCAGTTATGGAAGATGCAAATGGAAGCTTATTTATATCAGAAGGATCTATTCCTACCATTGGGTGGAATAGAAAAGAAGTCGACGGCCATGAAGGACGAAGAATGGGAGGTTCTTAACAGAAAGGAAATAGGAACGATACGACTGAGCCTGGTAGCATCAATGGCTTTCAATATTTCGAAAGAAAAGACAACGGAGGAGTTGATGGATGCATTGGATAAACTGTATGAAAAACCCTCAACATCCAATAAGGTGTTTCTAATGAAGATATTATTTAATATGAAGATGCCATAAGGTGGGTTTGTTGCAGATCATTTAAATGAATTTAATATGGTTACTAATCAACTAAGTTCTGTAAAAGTGGACTTTGATGATGAGGTCGGGGCTCTTCTAATCTTGTGCTCATTGCCAGAAAGTTGGAGCAGCTTGGTCATTGTTGTAAGTAACTCTATCTC
This sequence comes from Picea engelmannii, assembly GCA_009831015.1. Classification (NCBI taxonomy): domain Eukaryota; kingdom Viridiplantae; phylum Streptophyta; class Pinopsida; order Pinales; family Pinaceae; genus Picea; species Picea engelmannii. The sequence continues at coordinate 3,068,404 of ML776549.1, forward strand.
TAGTTCAAACACTTTAAAATTTGATGATGATGTTGGTGTTATCCTTAGTGAGGAAATGCGACGAAAAAGTACAAGTGAGAGATCAGGTAATGCGTTAAACATGGAGAACATGGGAAGACAAAAGGATAGAGGAAAGGGATCAGGGAACCGCGAGAATTCTAGGAAGGGAAGATCCAAATCCAGACTTGGAAAGATAGAGTGTTGGAATTGTGGGGAGAAAGGACATCTGAAGAAAGACTATAGAGCTCCAAAGAAACAAAGAGATGGACAATAGGAGAAAAATCAAGAAGAAAATGTAACAGGTGATGTGTTACAAGATGATTTGATTCTTTCTGTAGATAATATTTATGAGTCTTGGGTAGTATATTCAGGGGCTTCATTTCATGTCACACCCCATAGGAAACATTTTCTATATTATGTTCAAGGTGATTTTGGACAGGTTCATTTGGGTGATGATGCACCATGCAAAATTGTTGGAATGGGAAAGGTAAAAATAAGGCAAAGAAATGGAAACCAATGGTTGTTGAAAGAGGTAAGACATGTTCCAGATCTAAGGAAAAATCTAATTTTAACAAGCCAATTGGAAAGTGAAGGTTGTATATCCATATTTACAGATAAAAAAACAACAATTTATTAACTTAGAGGGATTATTCAAGGTACTTTTGTTGGTTGTGGAGCTTGATTATCTTTCTGATTTATATGTAGGTATGCCTACCCCCCTTCTATTCGGGTCTAGGTGGGACCTACCCCCACAGATGGAGGGAATGGGGGTCAGCAGGCCTCCATTCAGGAGTTTGGGGGTGGAGCCCCCTATTGGTTATGGATCCTGATTATCTTCATGATTCAGAGGTCTTTGTTTTCAGCCGTTTTTATACCCCATGAAGACTTTACACCCCGAAAGAATGTGTTAGTGCTAGAAGTTGATCCTAGACTTCCTTAGGAACAAGCCTAGCACATCTTGTTTCAAATGATCAATAATGATTAAGGTTTGTAGGTGGAAGGGTCACACCCTTGTTCTCAACATGGTTTAAGGTTTGAGCTATTAAGATCACTTGCCTATTTGCAACAAGTCAAACAAACAAAACTCTATGGCTAGTGATATAGATTCAAATGGTTAGGCTTAGAAGAAGAAATATACATAAAATTGATAATCCCACTAAAGATCAACCTAGTCTTCAATGATAAAAAATCTTAACTTGGAAATCCTTTCTAAATTAGATTTATGTGTTTAAGCATCATTGTGGAAAATATTACATCAAATTCTTTGAGAGAACCTTTTCAGCACAATAGACACAGTCATATACTATATAACATTGTAAAAATTCTCAAGAAAGAATAATGAAGATGGAACACATGAATGAAAGAACACACTAACCAAGGATTTTATTCTTTGTTGAAGTCTTTACATAAATCAAATGAGCTCAAGAACTCTGAAAGATTTGCAATTAAAACCAAAGAGTACAAAAATAGTCCTCTGGACTCCTTCCAAGATCTTCCTGATCTTCAATGATCCACTCGAATCAAGACTTTGACAACTCAGAAATGTTAACTGATCTGTAGAATCGTCTTATCCCAAGATAGAATATAGATCCACAAAAAGGGTATCTAACTCCATCTAATGATCCACGAAGTATTTTCCTTGTTTACATGGACTTTCTCCAACATAAAAATATGAATTTGTGTCATATATGCTGCAAAATCGGTTGCTATAGGTGTTCCTGTAGCGCCAATATTTTCATGTGTATAAGACTGCGAGAACTTCCTATAGTGCCATATAAAAACCTGTTTTGATCATTTTTTAACTCCTTTCCTTGCCCAAGTTACATCCAAAACATAAAAAAAGAAGAATGGTCCCTTAAATACAAGGAAACAAAAAGGTTCTTCCATCATCAATCATCTTTCAGTCAAAATTTAGGGTTTTCATTGAACGTGAAATTCTCAAACTGTGAATTCTCCTTGAAAAACTGATGTAGTTGCTTCTGCCAGCAAGTCAAAAATGTTCCTTCTTGTCTGCTTGGTTTGAGAACGAGTTTGTATTCTCTTGGGCTTATCTCCTTCATATCTGATTGTAGGGTTTGGGCGTCTCTTACTTTTTTTACTCTATTTTCTTACAAAAGTTTTGTTTTTCCCTGTAGGAGTATTTGTATTTGATGTGAGTCCTCCCTTTTTATAATTATTCCTCTCAAGCTTAGTTACATGAATTTTCTTGCTTGTTGATGGCTCCTCTTTTGGGTTTGTAGATTCTTCATCAATAATAATAACCTTATCTTTAATGGAAGGGTTATACATTGCTTTGGATTTCAACCTGAATTTATTTTGAGGCTTGGTGCTCCTTTTTCTCATCAAAATTTTATATCTAGAAGCATCGTCTTCAGAGGAGATTGAGCTAGGAGGAATTGTCTTTGGGGAATGATATTTAGGCTGTACAGGATCTATAAATTCTTTTGTTGTCTCATGTTCTCGATCTTCCTTCAATACCCTTGGTTTAACTAACCTTTTGGTCCTTCTAGAATAAGTCTTTTGAGCATATGGAAATGGATGCTTTCCTCCACCTAGGACATGAGAATATCCTATGTCTGCTTGCATGCTAGTTGGAGAAGCTTCCACTAGCTCGTCTGAAATCTTTAAACAAGCTTCACTTTTACCCTTTCCTGGAATGACTGGTTGACTTGCGCTGGGAGAAGATTCTTGATTTGGCTCAACAACTTTATCATGTAACTGTGTGGTAGGAGGATGTACTTCTTCCTCAAACCCTGACTGGATCAAGAATTGATCCCATGTCCTCTGCAATTTTCCCAGCTCAACTTTAATAAGTATCTTAATCAATCCTTGATGATAAATTCCATGAGGAGGGGTCTTAGGGGTTGCTTGAATTTGCATTGCCATCTTATTTAGATCTCTCAATAAGTAATATGGTAGACTCATCCTTTTGATTCCTGACAGATGAAGAAGGAAACGAAGATGAAACAAAAACACAGTGGAATAGTTCCCTTCACATGTGATGTATCATTTAAGCATAAGCAAGGCCTCCATCCATTCATCAATAATCCAATCCCTAGGAAGACCCTTGGCCCAATTGGGATCTCTATGTTCAAGTTTCAAGAACTGATTTACATCCCCTCATGTAATCAATTTATTTTTGAACCACTTTTCACCATCGACAGGGAGGTTATAGCTTCTTCTATGGACTCTTCTATAACTTGCATAACCATGTTTGCAATTTGGGCCCTTTGTCCATTAAAACTTTCAACAAACGCCCGGGCTGCAGCATAGTGATAGCCATCTAGCTTGGTGCAGTATAAATACCAACCAGCTCGATCGAAGATGTGTCTACAGTCTTCATATGCTTCCATAATATCGGGCCCTTCAGGTTCTTTTATTTTCACATGTCCACCTTTACCCATATTAATTGTCACGACCAGAAGCTGGACTCTTTGCTGCAGAAAAGGGATATTCCTGTTGTGTCGAGAAGGATATAGGATTTCCTGGCTCTGTGGATGAAAATTCGAATTTGACCAGCTAGAGTAACAAATAATGCACCATATTTAAAAGAACTGTTTTTTGAATAAATTCCATCCGCATGAAATCCTGGATAAGAGATAGGTATAGGTGAAAATACCCCCACTTTGTATGTTTTTACTGGAGATTGGGTACTTGCTAACTTCCTTGAATCTTTCATTCATCCATGTAGGATGATCCACGTCCTTAAATACACTTCAACCATCTGTGTGATGATGAAACATGGACAGGTGGAAGTTCCTGTAGCGCCCTGCATAAACTTGTCTTTTGGCATATTTGAAATGAAAACGACTTGAAAGTCGTTATATAACTTAATAATGATGAAACAAAAACTATGACATGACATATGATCTTTGATAAAAGGATTTGACACTTTAAATGATGTCATAGGTTAGTATTTCAAACATGTCCATAATTAATCTTATCCCCCTTTCATAAGACTAAGTACCCCTCATTTTCTCAGCACAACACAAATTTGACCCCCCTTAATAATCTTTTGCACCCTTAATCAAACTAATGATTGGGATTTATAGCTTACACAAAAAATATGAATGTAGAAACTAAGAGATGAGAGATAAAACTTTGTAGAACATTAGAGGGTCCGGGGGCAAGCAAGCCCCCGAAGGAAAAATTTCCTTGTCAATGTGTATTGTAATTTCATTGTAAATCTGAACCGTTCATTATAAGGTCGCAAATTTGATAGTAGAAGTTATGTTAGGGTTTTTTTCCCTAGAAGGAAACCCTCTTTTATGAGGGAAATGTATTGCGGCTATGCATCATTGTGAATATTGTATTATGAGTGAGGAGACTGTGAGAGAAAGAAGATGAAGTTACAATGGGCGTGTTGTAGGTTATATCCCTTCATTTGTTGGATAATAATAAAGGAAGGACCTGGAAATTTCTCTGGTGGACATAGCCCACACTGGGTAAACCATGTATATCTGTGTCTCTATTGTATTGTGTATCTTCTGTGTTTTATTTCCGCATTTTATTTTATTTTATTGCTCCGTGATCTTGTTTTCTAACACCCCCAAGGAATTGTTTTTGGAAAAATTGTCTTGTAAAATATTGTAATTTCGCAGTAAATCTAGACCGTTCATTATAAAGTTGCAGATATGATGATAGAAGTTATGTTAGGGTTTTTTCCCTAGAATGAAACCCTCTTTTCTTGAGGGAATTGTATTGCAGTTGTGTATGTGAGTGAATATTGTATTCTGAGAGAGGAGACTGTGAGAGAGAGAAGAGGAAGTTACAATGGGTGTGTGTTGTATCCCTTCAGTTTGCTGGATAATAAAAAGGAAGGACCTGGAAATTTATTTGGTGGACATAGACCACACTGGGTGAGCCACGTATATCTGTGTCTCTATTGTATTGTGTATCTTATGTGTTTTATTTCTGCATTTGTTTTATTTTATTGCTCTGCGATCCTATTATTCTAACAACTTTTACAATGAATTTGAATATGGTGTAAGAAGATGAAATGTAGGAAATTGAATTAGATTTCCAAATATACAACTTTTATTCATGGAAATCGTGAAAAAATGTGTCAAATTTGATTTTTTTCTAATAATGGTATCTTATTTTTCCAACAAAATATAAGTTATATGTTTTTGTTCATGCAGGTGTTGAGTACCTTGACAATGGAATTTTGTTCCAAAATCTTGTATACATGTAGAGAACCCATTTTTATTATGCCATGGATTTTTTGGAAATTTATAATAGTAATTTTATATTTTTTTTAAATTATCAAATTCAACATATCCCTGAAATTACAACGCCTTTTGTTTGTGCAAGCTAAGAGGGTATTAACATGATAGAAAAAAATTCTTTCTTTTTTAGATTGTAGATATCGGTCTCCTCTAGTGCCGCATATAACTCATTTAGGAAATGGTTAAGCTGACAAAAATTTATAGCATAAATAAGAGAGGTATGTATTCTAGGATTTTTATATATGTCAAGACAAAAATAGATTAAAAATAGTAAACATTATTAATTTTAAAAAAAATGTATATTTGGAATATGTAGAGCCAAATATATCTGTTTCTATAGTTTCGTCAATAATTGAATTGTGTAGCCTATATAAAAATAACATCAAAAACAAATATATGGAGAGGAATTCATAAAAATGAAGGATTTTATGTATTTGCAGACCAAACCACTAGGTTTTTCATCCCGAGCCTAAATCCGAGGAAACCAACTCAACAAACATGTATGCTAGAGTTGTCATATTAGGGACCTAACCTACCTAACCCCTCAAGTGGGTAGAATAATATATTTCCATGTAATAAAGGTCAATATTAATAAGGCCTAGAAATAAGGAGGAATGAGTCAATTGTAAGAAGACCTAATAGAAGCTTCCGCTTCTAGAAGGATCTTCCTCTATATTGTTCTTTTGGATAGATAGATTTAGTATAAATAAGAGTAGAGGGTATGAGAAGTTTTGTCTTGGAAAATTATTTTAATAGAGCTCTTCTCTACTAGAGGTTTCCCCCTCGAAGAGGCAAGTGAACATTGTTTCCTATCAATAAAGGTATAATTATGGTGTTGTGGTTCCATATAATTTGTTGTTCCGTTGTTATCTCCACAATATTTATGTATTATGTTTCTATCTCGGTATTATTCTCTTCATTATTTCTCTATTATGCTAATATAATAGATCTGGTACCTTACAAGTGGTATCAAAGCACTTTCCTTGGCTGAAAATTGTGGGTTAATTTTTTTTCAGGGTAGATACGTATTCTGGTGTCTTAAAGCTACAGAGATATGTCATTACACACATAAACCCGTGGTTGGGGAGTAATACATGTAGGAAATACAATAGGTACTCAATTGCACATCTGTTGTCCACCCTTGTAACCCTTGTTGGTACCCCTTCGAGTGGTAGCACATCAGACAACATCTATATATGGATCGACCTAGATCTCCTAAAGCCCTCTATAGATAAACCGATCGACCGCCTGACTGCTATAGTGCCACCAAGAATAAAACTCGGGAAGATACTCTCTAGTACCTGGGTGGTCGGGTAGTACGACTAAGGGAACGGTCTAGCCTCCTTAGTTGGTGCCCTGAGATATTGGGCTGAGTTCTATTGTTGGAAAACCCACATATATCAGAGAGCTATAGCACAGGAAAACCCTTTTCTGTAGAAACCCTGAATACCCTAACCCTTGGGACGAAAACAAAAATAGAACATAAAAGATATATTGGGCAATTGTGCCTTCTACATTCTGGTTATGAAATTACTTCACATTTCTTCTTGTTAAGCATTTGGGCATTTCGTCACTGCGGTATTATTCAGGCCGTAGTATAACTCTGCAAGAGTAAAAAAAAAAAGAGTATAGTGGTCCCATCAGCACACTTATTTGGGACCTATCCCCTTCGATTCCCCTTTTCTCCCTAATCGCAGTCATGCCTTTCATTTTTAATCTTTTTTTTTTTTTTTGTTCAGTGGACCCGAATCCTTCTCATCCTCCCTATTTTTCCACCTATTCCATTATATTTCCCTTATCGTCCTGATCGTCATGGTAACTATCACTTATACGTCCTCTTTTGTGGTCCCACCCATCCATTTTTCCTTACCCGCACTTCCCCTCTCCAAATGGCCACCACTCGCAACCAAGACCTGCAAGATTTCATCAATCATGTTACATCTAAGATTGGCTCTACCAATTCCCACCTTGCACAATTTGAGGCCCAAGTCAAGCACAAATTTGACACCATGGAAGCCAACTTCACAAACCAATTTAACACCCTCCAGTCTGTTGTCAACTAGTTGTTGAACCACCCTTCGAGTCCTTCCTCCTCGGACCAACCTGATGTTGTTGATTCCTCTCATTCTATGAATTTTCAATCCAACTCCTTTCATCATGACCCCTGTCTTCCCAGCTCGAGGTCAATAAATTTGATGGCTATGATCCTACAGGTTGGGTCACTCAAATGGAGCATTATTTTTCTCTATATGGTATTACTGATGAGTTGGAAAAACTTCGCTATGTTGTCCTTTATCTAGATCTCGAATGATGGAAATGGTGGCAATGGCGTAAAAATTCACTTCAGGGATATGTTGTCTGGACCTAGTTTGTTGTAGAGCTCTATTACCACTTTGACATTGATACCCACTATCTCGGTCGTTTGACCAAGTTGAAACAATCATGCACAGTGGAACACTTTATAACTTCTTTTGAGCATTTGGCCTTTTGAACCGAGGGTATGTCAGATGCTTTCTTTGGTGAATTCTTTATCAGTGGCCTAAAGGATGAAATCCGATCCTAGGTTATCATGGCCCACCCTCAAACTTGGTTGGAAGATACTAAATGTGCTAAAGAGGCCCAACAAGTTGATTTTTCCAAGAACAAAAAACCCTATTTTTTCCTCACCCTCGAACCACTAATCCTAACCCCCCTATCACTCCCCTCAAGGTCTAGAAATTAACTAGGGATGAAATGGTTGAATTCCAACTGAAGGGTCTTTGCTATAATTGTGATGAAAAATATTTTCTGAGGAAAAAGTGTAAGGAACAACAACTTTTTATGGCCATTTCCGAAGATGTTCCAGATGAAGATGTGACAGTTCCACTTGTTGAAGATCCCTCCCTTCCCGATGCTACCCAGGAGCCTGTTGAACCACCTGAAGTTGAACCACTCATTTCCTTGCATTCCCTCACTGGCGTCTCTGCTCTACAAACCTTCAAACTCATTGGCTATATTAAGAATAGGAAGGTCATCATCCTTGTTGACAATGGTAGCACCCACAATTTTATTCATCGTTGTATTTCCCCATAAACCAATTTCTATATTCGTGTTGTCAATAATTTTTAAATCATGATAACCAATGGTGGGTCCATGAAATGTGGTTTGCGTTGTGAAAATTTACGTCTTCAAATTGGACATTACCACTTGAAATCTCATATGTTTTCCATTGAAATGGGTGGTTGTGAAATTGTGCTAGGTGTTTAATGGTTACGCACTTTGGGTCCCATTCTTATGGATTTTAAGGAACTAACCATGAAATTCCAAAAGGAGGGACAAAGGTATCACTTCTAAGGTCTCACAGTTGTTTCTCCTGAGATCATCAGTTCTCATCACATGGAAAATCTCCTCAAGAAAGGCCACTCCGGTAGTATTGCTCAACTCCATTCCATTCACTTCATTGAGACACCCTATGTGCATCCCAACCTCCAAGCTATTCTCTCCAAACACCAAGTTGTTTTTTCCACTCCTCGGGGACTTCTGCCTTCTTGTGGTGTTCATGATCATTCCATACCCCTTTTTCCTGACAGTCTTCCTCTCAATGTCCACCCTTATCGTCATCCCTTTTCCCAAAATAATGAAATTGAGAAAATAGTGTAGGAATTTCTACAAGCGGGTGTTATTCTCCCTAATACCAACCCTTATTCTTCTCTTGTGGTCAGGGTACTTAAGAAAGAAGGTACTTGGCACATGTGTCCTGAATTTCATGCCCTCAATAAACTCACCATCAAGGACAAGTTTCCCATTCTTGTCATTGATGATCTCTTGGATGAGTTGAGTGGTGCTCAGTATTTCAATAAACTTGATCTGTGTTCTGGCAACCACTAGATACATATGCAAAACATTGACATCCCTAAGATGACCTTTCAAACTCATGAGGGTCACTATGAGTTCTTGGTCATGCCCTTTGGCCTATGTAATGCCCCCTCCACCTTCCAAAGCCTCATGAATCATGTCTTCCGTCCTTTTTTCCGTCATTTTGTCTTAGTTTTCTTTGATGATATTCTCATCTATATTAAAACTTGGAAATCCCATATTTCCCATGTGGATCAAGTTCTTCATCTACTCTCTCAGCATCAACTTTTTCTCAAACACTCTAAATGTGTCTTCGGCACCTAAAAAGTCAAGTACTTGGGTCATATTGTTGGCAAGGATGGTGTCCAGGTGGATCCTAAGAAGATTGAAGAAATGCAGGATTGGCCTCACCCTAAGAATATCAAAATCTTGTGTGTTTTCTTGGGTTTAACAGGATATTATTGCAAGTTTGTTCAGAATTATGAAAGATTGTGACACCTCTCACTACTCTACTTAAAAATAATTCTTTCACTTGGACTCCTGCAACTAATTTGTCCTTTCAAGCATTGAAGGCAGCTATGTGCGCTACTCTGGTCTTAGCCCTTCTTGATTTCACAAAGAAATTTTTCCTGGAATGTGATGCCTCTGAGAGAGGAATTGGAGCAGTCCTTATGCAAGAGGGCAGACCTTTGTCCTTTACCAACAAACAATTTTCAGAACGCCATTTGGGCCAATCAATCTATGAAAAGGAAATGTTGGCTATTATGCATGTAGTAGATCTCTGGTGCCCTTATCTCTTGGGGAAATGCTTCCAAATTAATACATATCATGAAAGCCTCAAGTATTTTCTGGAGCAACAAACTTCCTCTCCAAAGCAACAAAAATGGGTAACTAAGTTCTTTGTATATGATTATGAGGTCATTTACAAGAAAAGGTAAAGAAAATGTGGTTTTTGATGGTCTTTCTTGAAAATATGAAGATGAAGGGTCCCTGTTCTCCCTATCCTTCATTGTACCAGATTGGCTCCAAGTTGTTCTCCAGGAATGGCTACAAGATCCTAAAATTTCGCATCAAATCCAACAATTGCAAGACAATTCTCCAGTTTCCCTCGGGTTCTCTTGGCACAATGATGAGCTTCGCTACAAAGGTCGTTTGTATTTAAGTAAATAGTCCCAACTTAAATCCACAGTGCTTTCTGAGCTTCATGCTACTCCCACAGTTGGGCACTCAGGGTTTACCAAAACCTATGATAGGGTCAAATGTTCTTTTTTCTGGGATGGTATGAAAAAGGACGTTCACACTTTTGTGGCAGAATGTGATATTTGTCAATGTAACAAGGGAGAAAAAATAAAATCCCCTGGCACATTCCAACCTCTTCCAATTCCAGCCGCTATTTGGAGGGACATCTCTATGGATTTCATTGTGGGATTACCTAAATCAGGCAATAAGTTAGTCATCATGGTGGTAGTTGATCGTATTTCCAAGTATGCTCATTTCTGTGCTCTTCAACATCCATTTACTGCATCCGCTATGGCTCAACTTTTCATGTATCATATCTTCAAGCTTCATGGCATGCCTCATTCTATTGTTTTTGATCGAAACCCCACTTTCACCAACAATTTTTGGAAAGAATTGTTTAGGCTACAGGGCACCCAATTGCATCTCAACATCACCTATCATCCCCAGATTGATGGTCAAACTGAAGTTGTCAACAAGTGTTTGGAGACTTATTTGAGTTGTTTTTCCTCTGAAAGGAAAAATTAATGGGCTCAATTGTTACCATAGCTAAATGGTGGTACAACACTTCTTACCATACCGCTACTCACATGACTCCTTTTGAAGAAGTATATGGACAAAATCCACCTTTTTTTCTCTCCTACATGCCATGTGTCTCAAAGGTTCAGGCAGTTTAACAAACACTTATAGTTCGAGAAGATATTCTTCATACCCTCAAAGAGAATTTGGTCATGGCTCATAATTGCATGAAGCAACAAGTCAATCAAGGTCACTCAAAACGTCAATTTTTTGAATGAGACTAGGTATTTCTTCAACTGCAACCTTATAAACAAACTTCACTCAAGGCCGAACATTGTCAAAAACGAGCGCCTAAATTTTATGGTCCTTATACAATTCTCAAGCGTGTGGGACAGGTGGCCTATCAGTTAGCTTTGCCTAGTTCTTCTAAGCTCCATCCTGTTTTTCATGTCTCTTGCTTAAAGAAGGTAATTGGAACTAAGTGCCAAACTCAAACCAACCTTCCCAAGTTGAATGAAGAAGGATCCATCTGGTTTCATCCACAATCATTTTTGGACCAGCGTGAGCATCGTCTTCGTCAATGAACCATTAAGGAAGTGTTAGTCCAGTGGAAAGATACAACTCCTGCAGATGCCACCTGGGAGCCAACTAACATTCTGCAACAATTTCCTCATCTCAAGCCTTGAGGACAAGGTTGCTTTTAAGTGGGAGGGCATGTTAGGGACCTAACCTACCTAACCTCTCAAGTGGGTAGAATAATATAGTTCCATGTAATAAAGGTCAATATTAATAAGGCCTGGCAATAAGGAGGAATAAGTCAATTGTAAGAAGACCTAACAAAAGCTTCCACTTCTAGAAGCATCGTCTTCAGAGGAGATTGAGCTAGGAGGAATCATCTTTGGGGAATGATATTTAGGCTGTACAGGATCTATAAATTCTTTTGTTGTCTCAGGTTCCCGATCTTCCTTCAATACCCTTGGTTTAACTAACCTTTTGGTCCTTCTAGAATAAGTATTTTGAGCATATGGAAATGGATGCTTTCCTCCACCTAGGACATGAGAATATCATATGTCTGCTTGCATGCTGGTTGGAGCATCTTCCACTAGCTTGTCTGAAATCTTTAAACAAGCTTCACTTTTACCCTTTCTTGGAATGACTGGTTGACTTGCGCTGGGAGAAGCTTCTTGATTTGGCTCAACAACTTTATCATGTAACTGTGTGGTAGAAGGATGTACTTCTTCCTCAAACCCTGACTGGATCAAGAATTGATCCCATGTCCTCTGCAATTTTCCCAGCTCAACTTTAATAAGTATCTTAATCAATCCTTGATGATAAATTCCATGAGGAGGGGTCTTAGGGTTTGCTTGAATTTTAATTGCCATCTTATTTAGATCTCTCAATAAGTAATATGGTAGACTCATCCTTTTGATTCCTGGCGGATGAAGAAGGAAACGAAGATGAAACAAAAACACAGTGGAATAGTTCACTTCACATGTGATGTATCATTTAAGCATAAGCAAGGCCTCCATCCATTCATCAACAATCCAATCCCTAGGAAGACCCTTGGCCCAATTGGGATCTCTATGTTCAAGTTTCAAGAACTGATTTACATCCCCTCATGTAATCAATTTATTTTTGAACCACTTTTCGCCATCGACAGGGAGGTTATAGTTTCTTCTATGGACTCTTCTATAACCTGCATAACCATGTTTGCAATTTGGGCCCTTTGTCCATTAAAACTTTCAACAAACGTTTGGGCTGCAGCATAGTGATAGCCATCTAGCTTGGTGCAGTATAAATACCAACCAGCTCGATCGAAGATGTGTCTACAGTCTCCATATGCTTCCATAATACCGGGCCCTTCAGGTTCTTTTATTTTCACATGTCCACCTTTACCCATATTAACTGTCACGACCAGAAGCTGGACTCTTTGCTGTAGAAAAGGGATATTCTTGTTGTGTCGAGAAGGATACAAGATTTCCTGGCTCTGTGGATGAAAATTTGAATTTGACCAGCTAGAGTAACAAATAATGCACCAGATTTAAAAGAACTGTTTTTTGAATAAATTCCATCCGCATGAAATCCTGGACAAGAGACAGGTACAGGTGAAAATACCCCCACTTTGTATGTTTTTACTGGAGATTGGGTACTTGCTAACTTCCTTGAATCTTTCATTCATCCATGTAGGATGATCCACGTCCTTAAATACACTTCAACCATCTGCGTGATGATGAAACATGGACAGGTGGAAGTTTCTGTAGCGCCATGCATAAACTTGTCTTTTGGCATATTTGAAATGAAAACGACTTGAAAGTCGTTATATAACTTAATAATGATGAAACAAAAACTATGACATGACATATGATCTTTGATAAAAGGATTTGATACATTAAATGATGTCATAGGTCAGTATTTCAAACATGTCCATAATTAATCTTATCCCCCTTTCATAAGACTAAGTACCCCTCATTTTCTCATCACAACACAAATTTGACCCCCCTTAATAATATTTTGCACCCTTAATCAAACTAATGATTGGGATTTATAGCTTACACAAAAAAATTGAATGTAGAAACTAAGAGATGAGAGATAAAACTTTGTAGAACATTAGAGGTGATAACAGAATGTACACTCCTCCACTTAGGGGAGTGCAGGGAGGGCTTTCCCCTCCTGCGGGGTCCGGGGGCAAGCAAGCCCCCGAAGGGAAAATTTCCTTGTCAATGTATATTGTAATTTCATTGTAAATCTGGACAGTTCATTATAAGGTCACAAATTTGACAGTAGAAGTTATGTTAGGGTTTTTTTCCCTAGAAGGAAACCCTCTTTTATGAGGGAAATGTATTGCGGCTATGTATCATTGAGAATATTGTATTATGAGTGAGGAGACTGTGAGAGAAAGAAGAGGAAGTTACAATGGGTGTGTTGTAGGTTGTATCCCTTAATTTATTGGATAATAATAAAGGAAGGACCTGAAAATTTCTCTGGTGGACATAGCCCACACTGGGTGAACCATGTATTTATGTGTCTCTATTGTATTGTGTATCTTCTATGTTTTATTTCCGCATTTTTTTTTATTTTATTGCTCCGTGATCTTGTTTTCTAACACCCCCAAGGAATTGTTTTTGGAAAAATTGTCTTGTAAAATATTGTAATTTCGTAGTAAATCTAGACCGTTCATTATAAAGTTGCAGATATGATGATAGAAGTTATGTTAGGGTTTTTTCCCTAGAATGCAACCCTCTTTTCTTGAGGGAATTGTATTGCAGTTGTGTATGTGAGTGAATATTGTATTCTGAGAGAGGAGACTGTGAGAGAGAGAAGAGGAAGTTACATTGGGTGTGTTGTAGCTTGTATCCCTTCAGTTTGCTGGATAATAAAAAGGAAGGACCTGGAAATTTATTTGGTGGACATAGACCACACTGGGTGAGCCACGTATATATGTGTCTCTATTGTATTGTGTATCTTATGTGTTTTATTTCTGCATTTGTTTTATTTTATTGCTTTGCGATCCTATTATTCTAACAACTTTTACAATGAATTTGAATATGGTGTAAGAAGATGAAATGTAGGAAATTGAATTAGATTTCCGAATATACAACTTTTATTCATGGAAATCGTGAAAAAATGTGTCAAATTTGATTTTTTTCTAATAATGGTATCTTATTTTTCCAACAAAATATAAGTTATATGTTTTTGTTCGTGCAGGTGTTGAGTACCTTGACAATGGAATTTTGTTCCAAAATCTTGTATACATGTAGAGAACCCATTTTTGTTATGCCGTGGATTTTATGGAAATTTATAATAGTAATTTTATATTTTTTTAAAATTATCAAATTCAACATATCCCTGAAATTACAACGCCTTTTGTTTGTGCAAGCTAAGAGGGTATTAACATGATAAAAAAAAATTCTTTCTTTTTTAGATTGTAGATATCGGTCTCCTCTAGTGCCGCATATAACTCATTTAGGAAATGGTTAAGCTGACAAAAAGTTATAGCAGAAATAAGAGAGGTATGTATTCTAGGATTTTTATTTATGTCAAGACAAAAATAGATTAAAAATAATAAACATTATTAGATTTAAAAAAAATGTATATTTGGAATATGTAGAGCCAAATATATCTATTTCTATAGTTTCTTCAATAATTGAATTGTGTAGCCTATATAAAAATAACGTCAAAAACAAATATATGGAGAGGAATTCATAAAAATGGAGGATTTTATGTATTTGCAGACCGAACCACTAGGTTTTTCATCCTGAACCTAAATCCGAGGAAACCAACTCAGCAAACATGTATGCTAGAGTTGTCATATTAGGGACCTAACCTACCTAACCCCTCAAGTGGGTAGAATAATATATTTCCATGTAATAAAGGTCAATATTAATAAGGCCTAGAAATAAGGAGGAATAAGTCAATTGTAAGAAGACCTAATAGAAGCTTCCGCTTCTAGAAGG
>ML776549.1:3098352-3136833 GCA_009831015.1 Picea engelmannii
AACCCCTCCAGCTCGTATTTTCACATTTATTTATTTATTTATTTTAAATTTATATTTTTATTAATAATTTTTTTAAATTAAGTTTTGTTTTTTATCATTTTGTTTTTTAACTATTTTTGTTTTATTTTTACTTTTAGTTTTTTGTTTAGAGTTTGTTTTGTTTTGTTTTTCTAATTTTAATTACAATTTAGTGTTTTTTAAAATTTTATATCTAAGAAGTTTTAAAAAATTTAAATTTTTTAATAGGTTTATAGGTTTATATAAAAAAAGAGTAAATTTAATTTCATCCAAAAACGAAAAGAAGTTTACATTATGTAGAATACATGTTTCCATGTATTTTGTACAAAAAAGAGGAAGATGCAAAAGTTGCTAGTCCCCTAGAGAGAGAACCTCTAAGCATCTCTTACTCTAAGAAGAATAAGACATCACAACAAAAATGGAGGATTTCTTTGTTTGAATACCATCAAACAAAACAACTGTTATAGAATCATCCCCAATGAAAGAGATATAGTGTGACATCCTATGTTTACACACCATAGCTTAAAATATTTTAATATTTACAGCCAAAAGAAAACTCTTCAGCAAAGACTGTCCACAAATTTTTTTGAGTAGAGGAGCCATAACCAAAGTTTTCTCCATCCTGACATATACAAGATTTAACATAGAAAACCATTAAAACTGTTAAGGATTTGAGTTAATAAGGACGCTCTAGATGACTTGGAGGTTTAATAATTGATACATGGAAAAAAAACATGCTCAGTTCCTTCATTGACTTCGGTAATCAACCATGTCCCAAAATCCATCTACAAGCCTTCTTTAGAGAGGAGATTTACCTCCTTGTTACATTCCTTGTATACATGCCTAATAGAAAATGAATCATAAGTGGCCAGTATTCTGAATATTTCATCAAGCAGAGGAGACAATAATATATAGTGGCACCGTTGATTCTTTCTGATCCAACTTATAATAATCATAGAGTCACCAAATATCTAAAGAGAAGAAACGTCTTTTTTTCTTTTGCAAACAATAATAACAGTTTTAGAGCCAAGAGTTATAAATAGTTGTTTGATCCGGGACCTAACCCTATTTTTATCCTGAAAGAGAGATTTTGTGTCATGTGTAGAACTGCTCCCCCACCACAAATTGCATTATTTTTTTGAGAGGCTCCATCAAAAGAATCCCATGGTTTGGTGAAGTCAATTTGTTCTCCATGAATGTTTCAAACTGTACCACAATCCTTATCTTGGGGAAAGTGAGATAGAATGTCAAGTCCTTGTGTAGCAATGAGATCCGGAAGGGTGGTATTGTCTTTAAAGACTATTGAGTTTCTAGCTAATCATACTCCCCATATTATGATGAGAGGAAGAGCCTTTATATTCTTGTTGTTGGGCTGTGAGAGCCATTCCTTCCATGCCTCTTCAACCAATTGGCCTTGCCACTTATAGGTTTGTCCTAATGTACGAGAGCTCTCCTCCCATATTTTATTTAAAAAAGGACAAGAGATAAAGAGGTGCACTCTAGATTCTTCATTGGCCTTGCATAGTGCACACCATATCGGTCCCTCCACCTTTCAACATTTCATTCTATCCCAAGTGGGAATTTTGTTCTTAATCAGACACCACATAAAAAATTGAGCATTTAGAGGGAATTTTAACTTCCATAGGCCCTTCCACCACCAAGCAGTCTTCCTCTGTTAGAGATCTATGATAAGTTGTGAGTATCCTAGCTTTGGGGTGTAAACCCCATGGGGGGCATTTTTCCAAACCAACTTTTCATCCCTTTCTGTTATTATTATATGTTCTTCCTTTAAAGAGCTCGCGTAAGAATTCCAATCATTTGAGAATTCTTCCCCCAAGCTGATTTGATCAATTTATTTCCATTCTTGGGACCAGATAGAAGTGCGACCCTGATCGATAATTTGACAGATATAATAAAAACCATTTGTGTTTAGTTGTCGAACCAACTCCTATGGTAGGATATTATTATTCCCACTTCTAGGCGATGGATCTGTTCCCAATCTGACTTTGTTTCCTTTTCCTACTCTCCATGTTAGGCCCTCTCCAATGTTTGTAAAGGATTTTAAGAGGGATTTCCATATAATTGTACAATTTTACCTTCCTTTTGTCGGGATTTTGATCCAATCTTCTATTGATTCCAGATGGATATACTTTTGGATGACCACCTTAGTCCACAATTTTTTTTTGTTAATCAATCTCCAACTAGACTTGGCAACTAATGCTTTGGAAAAAAGAAATTTTTTTTTTAATATCCACCCTCCAAGAATTTTTGTAGCTGCCATCTCTTCCCATTTTACCCATAGTAATAGGAATTGGTCCTTTGAACCTCCCCAAAGGAATTTGAAGCAAATCCTCCTTATTTTTTCCAAAATACCTTTGGGAATCTAAGCTAATGACATCCAGTAAACTTTAATAACTTATAAAACTGATTTTACCAGAACCAACCTTCTTGCTCTTGATAGCCATATGAAACTCCATACTTTCAACCATTTTTCAAATTTTTCCAAAAGCCAAAACCAATTTGTTCTATATTTATTTGGCTTTAACTGAAAGCCCAAGTATTTTATACTTTCATTTAGATTATTTGTATCCCATATGTTCTTCTGCCTCCGTGTTGTGAACCGAAAGTGTGGACTTTCTATCATTTATTTTCATTCTTGTGGCTCTTTGAAACAACCCCAAAATGTTATTTAAAGTTTCTGAATCATTCCTTAGGCCATTGCAGAAAATCATAACATCATCCACAAAAAGGAGATGATTCACTTTTAAATTTATGGATATAGAGATACCTTGAAATCCCCCATGTGTTTTTTCCTCTTCGATGGCTCAGCTTATCCCTTCTACCACCAACAAGAAAATGAGTGGAGATAAATGACACCCCTGCCTCAGACCCCTCTCAACATCGAAGAAAGGGGATGCTAACCCATTAATCAGAAATGCAAAGGATATTGTTGTTAAGAAACACATTACCCAATTGATAAAAGGTACCTCAAATCCCAAGTGAGTTAGAAGAAATCTGATGTAAAGCCAACTAACTCGATCATATGCTTTTGATAAATCAATTTTTAGGATTTCTCCTTTGGTTCTTCTCGATTTTACACTGTGCATAACCTCTTGTTCCACCCCAATAACTTGATGGATTTGTCTCCCTTCCAGGAATCCAAATTTTTCCTTAGATATCTTTTCTGAGAGAATGGTTTTTATCCTCCTTTCTATAACTTTTGACACCACTTTGTAAATGAAATTACATACTGAGATTGGGTGAAAATATTCCATGGAGACTGGATCATCTAATTTGGGAATAAGGGCTATGAAGGTGGGATTTAAAGGGGCGTGCATGTGACCTTCAAATCGAGTTTCTTCAACTACTCTTAGAATATTTGCCTCGATTAGTTCATAGAGACCTAGAAAGAATTCAATTGTCCAACCATCCGGACTAGGGCTCTTATCCTTATGAAAGTTGTGCAATACCTCCTTGAGCTCTTCTTTTGATATCTCTTCCATCAAAGCTCTGTTTTCATCTTCTTCAACGAATATGGGGAAGTAATGTAACACACCCACCCTTAAACCTGTTGGTCTATGCCACAAAGAAACTCTTGTGGAACTGTATAAACAGTGCCATCCCTGACCACCTAGGCCAGGCCATGCCACTCCATAATAACATAATAACAATAATTTCATCTGTATATAATATAAAACTTAAAAAGACAAACATATTCTGCAAATACACAGATTCATGCAGAAATAACAGTAACAATATACATGCAGCATACATAGGAAAAACCCATAAACATTAACAAAAGTATCAATACACAGCATGTAAACTAATACACAATTGATAATTATCTTTGTTAGAATACAACCAACTGCGTGCATACCTTCCACGATCATCCCAGCCTTAGACCATATTGTTCATAACTTTCGGTAGTGGGTCACCCCCGAGCTGGGACTAAACTCCACTTGGGTAAAGGGATTCCTAGCTAAGTTGAGATGAATGAGACAATGGGAAGGATCTCGTTCCAGGAGCCAACTCCAACTAACATCCTACAACCTATGATTCCCCACATGCATGTCCTACCCCAGAAAGTGTGCCCCTTCTCTTCTCAATAGTACTTCGGTTGCCCCACTTCCCTTCCAGAGCTTCAACAATAGGTTGGGTAAGAATTCTCATAGCACTATAGCTGCAGTTGGGATCCCTCAAGAAATCAATTTCCTAGAAATTCTCTCACTTGGAGAGAGTTTCTCATGGTCCTGACAAACCACCTCTTCTGTTCAGGGCTTAAGTTAACCAGTTACAGGCTCAGGTGAAGGAAACAATAGAAAATGGTTATGGAACAAGTGAAGGAAACAATAGAAAATGGTTATGGAACAGGTGAAGGCAGCAATAGGGATTATTTAAGGAACAATATTGGCTCAAGTACGATACAATACTAGCTCAAATATAGTAATGGTATGCTACATATGATAGGGAGGTACTCTGTACAACTTTTGGGTTGTAGAGGTCGAATGATGGAGGTACCAGCGTGAAATGATGGCTGACTGGTGAATCGTGAAAATGCGAGGGTGACTGGGGAGAATCATACCCAATGAACTAATCTTCCCCACATATAACTACATGCACATTGATTGACACATGGCCTTCCAGGATCCCGTTCTTCTCCACTTGTAGATCATTCCTCTTCCCATAAGAACTTAGGATAATATGATATTTATCCTTTCCTTAGTCTTTTGGAATAATAATATAATATTCCCTTAGAAATAATCCCTCTAGCTTAGCCTCTTTTCTAGGATCTTAGCCCCTCCCTTTCCCTTCCTAGTGGAGTTTATTCCCCCATACTTTTTTATCGTGGTTGTTCTACACACAACGATGTATTATATTAATGATATGATTGTTTACATATACAAAAATAGGCTCATTGGCCTTTAGCATCTAGGCTCTCTAGCCTAATCATCACATAAGCCTCCTGGCTTATAATCACCTGGCTCACCAACCTATACAACATGTTTACAATTCAACTGGGGCTCGGTCTTGGGGTATTACATTCCCCTCCTCTTATTTATGCACGATTATCAGTGCATCTTATTTACATATTACCATAAAAAAATTCAAAAATCTTCAAAAATATGCGGGTATTATGCCCGCATAGCATCTTCGTGCTCCCAAGTTGCATCCTTAGGACCATACTAATTCCATTGGACCTTTACTAGATCTATGGATCGATTTCAGAGATACTTGATCTTTCGGTCCAGTATGCACATCGGATGCACTTGAAAAACACCTTCTTGCTCCACCTAAATCACATTCCAATCAATAACATGATTAGTATCAGGTACATAATTTTTGAGCAATGATACATGGATTACATTATGAATAGACATTGATGCAGGTAATGTAAGCATGTATGCTTCAAGACCAATCCTCTCTAGGATTTCAAATGGCCCACAATAATGAGCTGCCAACTTTGAAAATTTTCCCAACTTCAGGGAACTTATGTTGGCCTTCACTTTCAGGAATACATGATCACCCACTTTAAATTCCCTGTGAATTTTTCTCTTATCAGTATAGTTTTTCTTCCTTCCTTGAGAAACCTTTAAATTTTTCTTTATTTTAGACATATGCTCTTCCATTTCTCTAAGAAAATCTAGCCCAACCACTTCTCTATCTGTTGGGTTGTCCCAGCTTACAGGTGTGTTGCACCTTCTATCATAAAGTGCCTCAAATGGGCTCATCTTTAGAGATGCTTGGTGCCCATTGTTATAAGCAAACTCTACCAAGTGTAGGTATTCTTCCCATTTTGATGGTTTATCCATCACATACATCATCAACATATCCTCAATCACTTGATTCACCCTCTATGTTTTCCCATCAAATTCGGAATGATAAGTTGTGCTAAAATTCAAATTTGTTCCAAATCCTTTAAATAATCCTTTAAGAAATTTGATGTAAACTTTGGATCTCTGTCAAACACAATTGTCTTGGGTATACCATGCAATTGAGCAATTTCCATCATATGAATATCAACAACGTTAGTTGCTTTGTGAGTGAGCTTCACTAGAATGAAATGGGCAGCTTTGGTAAGCTTATCCACCACTACCATGATAGAATCATGTTGCTTGCTTGTTTTTGGTAGTTTCGTGATAAAATCCATTGTTACTACTTCCCATTTCCACTCAGGAATGGGTAATGCCTGCAACAACCCAGTTGGGTGTCTATGCTCAGCCTTGGGTACATAAATTCTACCTCTATACCTAAGAGTTTCATCAATTCCTAGATTGTAGTCCTCATTGTTCCGCTGCAAAATACCTTGTTGTAATTTTGCCGTTAATTCTATGAAAATCTGATTTTGGAGCCCCTAAGATTCTATCTTTCAAATCAAATTGGTACATGATGATGGTTGTAGCATGCAACTCATGCACTCTTCTATTGAGTTGGTTGATAAAATATTTTTTTCAGACCATTATGGTATGTCCTCAACTCAAACCTTTTCCTCATGAGGTAGTTCCTCCACTTCTTCAAGGCATGCACTATGGCTGCCAAATCCAAATCATGAGTGGCATAATTCCTTTCATGCTCCTTCAAATTCCTTGATTCATAACCTACAACATACCCATTTTGACTAAGGACTCCACCAATTCCTCCTTTACATGCATATGTGCATACAATGAAGTCTTCATTTGGATCAACAATCCTTAGTATTGGAGCATTGGTTAATAGTTGCTTCAAATGTTGGAAACTCTTTTCACACTCCAATGTCCACTGAAACTTCACTCCCTTCTTTTGCAAGGAAGTGATCGGGTGTGTAATCTTTGAGAATCCTGTAATAAATCTTTTGTAGTATCCTACAAGGCCCATGAAGGATTTGACTTCTGTCACATTCTTAGGTGTTGACCATCCTCTAATGGCCTCAATATTTTCAGGATCCACTGCTATCCATTCCTCATATATTATATGCCCCAAATAATGAATTTAGTTCTAATAAAATGAGCACTTGCTCAATTTGGCATAAAACATGTGCTCTCTTAATAATTGTAATACCATATTCAAGTGTTGATCATGCTCTTCTTCCGACTTGGAATATATAAGAATGTAATCCAAAAAGACAATGACAAACTTATCTAAGTATTCTCTAAAATTACCATTCATTAAACACATGAAGACAACTAGTGCATTTGATAACCCAAATGGCACCACTGTGAACTCATAACGACCATACCTTTTTTTGAAAGAAGTCTTGATGATGTATTCATCTTTAATTCTTACTTGATGATAACCTGACTTGAGATCAATCTTGGAGAATATTTTGCATTCTTCAACTGATTAAAGAGGTCATCGATCCTCGGAAAAGGATACTTATTCTTTACAGTTACTTTGTTCAACTGCCTGAAGTCAATACAAAGTCTCAATGTTCCATACTTCTTCTTCACAAATAATACTAGAGCACCCCAAGGTGACACACTTGGGCGTATATACCCCTTCTTCAGTAGCTCTTCAAGTTGCATTTGCAACTCCTTTAATTATGGTGTACTCATCTTGTAAGGGGTCTTGGATACTGGAGTTTCTCCAGGCATCAGATTTATAAAGAAATCAATATCTCTTTTAGGGGGTGATCCTAGTATTTCTTTAAATATATCCTCAAACTCTTTCGGGACTACATAATCTTCAATATTTGACACTCTATATTTAGGTATCTCTTCCATATGAGATGAAACATCCTTTTCTATAATATTTCTTCAGCTACAAAGATGAAATTTCTTTGACAGTTATCGCTCTGGGAATTCCCTGCATTGTCCTTAGGTTCCCTTCTTCATCCCAACAAGTAAATGATTTATTATAACAGACTAGGATAGCATGGTGTTGGTTCAATCAATCCATACCAATTAGACATTCTTAGGAACCTATAGGAGAGATGTTAAAATATTCCCTGGTGCTCATCCCATTCATGCCCACTGAACATGACTTAACCATCTCATTAAATATTCTTTTGGCTCCCGTAGCCAGCTGCACCAACCAATATTTTCCATGCTTGCATCTTGGAAAATTCAATCTTTCCACCAGCTTAGGATCTATATAACTATGACTAGCTCCTGAGTCAGTTAAAATTGCAATGGTTTGGTTGTTGATCATACCTTACACTTCAATCATGTGTGATTGAAACTCAACTTGCTTGTTGTCCAGGGCTACATAGATCATGGGTACATTCCTACCTATGTTCTTCCACTATTTCAGCTTGTTGTACATTGTGAACAACTCTCACTTTTTAACTTATGTGAGGACAATATCGATAATTATGATCTCCCTTAAAACCCCAACATTGAATAGGTGTTTGCCTTGGCATTTGCCCCCCTGTCTCAATCATTCTAGGCTCTCTAGAAGCTGGATGTCCCTGAGGACTATTTCTGAAAAATGGTGGCTTATTCCCCTTCTTCCTTTGTTCCACCTTGAACTTCTTCTTTTCTTCCCAAGCTTTTTGGAAAGTTGGCTTTCCTTTATGTTGATCATATAGGCATTTAGCTTTCCTTATGGTCTCCTCCAAAGTTTTGGGATTATCATATTGTATCTTGTCACTGATGAATGATGGCAACCCACCCAAATACCTCTGGATCTTAACTGTCTCATCCTTGATGAAGGATACATACTCCCTAACTTGAGTTCAAATAACTCCTTCATTTTCTTGTCATAATATCTCTTAGTTAAGTATTTCTTTTGAAAATACTTCTTGAATTTCTTCCAAGTAACATTTTTCTCTTTAATGTGTTGCACCTACACAAGTTGGTCCCACCACATAGATGTCTTTCCCTTAAGCTGACAGAAAACAATTCTTCCTTCTGCGTGTGAAGAATAATTATGTAATTGAAAATCCTTTCTCATGCCTAGTAGCCATGTCTTTGCATCCTCATCCTTCTTGTACTCACCTTCAAACATAGGAGGTTTGATCGTGTTCATTTATCCTCGCAGCTCATCCACTCCATACCTATTATGATGCTTCCTGTTAGGGGATGGACTTGAGTTGTTGTGTGTTGTACTATTGGAATTCCTTGGGGAGTGATGGTGATGTCTGTTAACACTTCTTGTTATAACTTTCTCATAAGGAGACTTGTGACTTCCTAATTTGCTTGAGCCATTCTCCTTATCCAATTTATTTTCAATTATGTCCAAGCTTTGCATTAACTTCATGTTGAAGTCCTCCTGCCACTCCTTGGCTTTCATAAGCCTTTCATTATCATATTTTTGACTTTGTACATCCTTTTGCAAATTTTTAATCGTCTCTACCATATTCATATTTTCTTCCTTTCCTTCTCCATGTCCATTTGAGTTTGTTCCTTCAATACCCATATGGACAACCATCCCTTTGATATTATCTTCTTGGATGTAATCCCCCTGTGTGTCTTCCATTTCTCTCCACTCTGTGTTGATTCTGGTCTGATCTAATAGATGTTGACTCTGCAAAATGTGAAGCCAACAAAACTTGTTAGGCTATCTGTCTCAACAATTTCATGAAAATATGAACCATTTTGGTTCAATAATATATCAGAATTATTTCTTCTCCTTTTCTGAGAAATTGACTGTTCAACTCAATTTTCTAGGTGGAAATTTATATTCTACTGTCCAATATATTTCCAATGACTACTCCCTTACTCAATTCTGAGTCTTGAGCATAAAGTTATGGATATTTGAACAATTGTGCTTCCTGGGAGGTAATCCCTGTATAATTCTTCTTCTTTCTTAGAGTTGAATTGGATCTTGGATCCATGCTAGATCCCCTCTTCGGATTTACATGCCTTCTTTAATTCTTTAGGTGTAGGTATGTACAAATAAGTACCCCACATATTCCTTCTCCAAGCCCCTTTTTGTCTTTAAAACAATTTTTGGTCCCTAGCCCTTTTTCTTCAGCCCCCAATCTCATGTGACCACGAACTATGAACAAGCACTTAATTGAAAGGCACATTTCGGAGCTCCGAGACTTCGGAGCTTCAGAACTTCGGGCTTCAGAGGTTCCACCTAGTCCACACATCATTCCCTTCGAACGCCGAAGTGGCGAACTCCTTGAAGGGTACTTCTTCGGAGCTTCGGGCTTCATAGGTTTTTATACCTTCACACCTTATTTCTCCCGAACTCCGAACTTCTGAATTTTCGGGTTGGTGCTTCGACGTTTCATTAATTTGGCACTCCACCACTTCGGGCTTCAAAATTTTGGACCACACAACACGCAAAGTTCCCTGAACATTGAACGATCGAACTACTTCAGTGCTCCCAGGCTTCAGACTTTCGTCCTTTGAAAGATCTTGCAACAACATACACACATATCTCTGAATGCCAAATCTATGAACTTCTAAAGTCTCATAAAAAATCACTCACTAGGGGGTGCTATGTGTCGAAAATATAAAGATGACACGTGGCCCAATCTACAGGTGAGACATGTCAAGTTCTAATTGGCCCAAAAGGTCTGTGAAAATCTTGAAACAAGATGATATGTGGCATGCTTAGAGTGGTTCCATGTCACCCTAGGTGATGTCAATATGCCATGTCACTCCACTTCTTTGGGACTTTAGAGAACTTCTCAGTACCACACAACACACATCTCCCAAATGTTGAATATCCGAATAGGTCCATGTCACTCTAAGTGACGTCATCATGCCACGTCACTTCGACGCTTTGGGACTTTGGGACTTTAGGACTTCGAAAGATCTCACACTAGCACACTTTATAACTCCCGAACACCAAAATTCTGAACAGGTGTTCCCCAGAGCTTCGGGACTTCGGAACTTCAGGCTTTGAAGGATTTTGCTACTGAACACCACTCCACCCCCGAACTGCCAAAATTACGAACACTTGCTAATCTTCAGACACGTGTCCCCAAACATGAATGGTTCAGATTGGTTCCGGACTTCAGGAATTTGGGGAAAACTCCACTCCACACAACCACAACCAGATTTCATCGAACACTGAACTGCCGAACCACTTGGGGATCCAACGATCCACCGTCTCCCAAATGATCTCAATGTAGATTCACTTCGAGATTTCAGAGCTTAGGGGATTTTTCCTCCTTTTTTGAAAGTCTTAAAAATTGTTGAAGCAACGAAGTCTGAAGGACTAGAGGGGTTAACCGTTGCGCTCCTTTCCCATATATGATGGCTATGAATGATTCAGTCCCTTCCCGAATAGATCCTACGACCACTGTGGTTTCACAAACTGCTACACCTCTTGGGATTTCAAACAAAGTTAAGGTGTGCTCTCAGTGCCCTCTTGGCACTCATGGATGTTATGAAACTCAAATTTGGTGCATTTAGACAACAACTCTCTATGAAACTTTTCCTTCAATTTCCACTTACATGGCCCATCCAGGCTCAGTGTTGAAAACTAGGGCTCTTATACCAAATTGTAACACACCCAGCCTTAAACCTGTTGCTATATGCCACAAAGAAACTCTTGTAGAACTGTATAAACTGTGCCATCCCTGAACACCCAGGTTAGGCCATGCCACTCCATAATAACAATAATTTCATCTGTATATAATATTAAACTTATGCAGAAAAACATATTATGCAAATACACAAATTCATGCGGAAATAAAAGTAACAATCTACATGCAACATACACAGGTAAAACCCATAAACATTAACACAAGTATAAATACACATGTAAACTAATACACAATTGATACTTTTCTTTGTTAGAAGACCACCAACTGCGTAGAAACCTTCCACGATCCTCCCATCCTTAGACCACGTTGCTCATAACTTTCGTTAGTGGGTCACCCCCATGCTGGGACTAAAATCCACCCAGGTAAATGGATTCCTAGCTAGGTTGAGACGAATCAGACAACGAGAAGGATCTTGTTCCAGGATCCAACTCCAACTAACAACCTACAACCTCTCATTCCCCACATGTTTGTCCCACCCCAGGAAATGTGCCCCTTCTGTGCTCAACATTCCTTCAACTGCCCCACTTCCCTTCTAGGGCTTCAACAACATGTTGGACAATTGAATTCTCAAAGCACTATAGTTGCAGTTGGGCTCCCTCAGGAAATAGATTTCCTAGTAATTCTCTCACCTGGAGAGAGTTTCTCATGGGCCTGACAACCTACCTCTTCAATCCATGAGCCTGATAACTTGCCTCTTCAATCCACAAGCCTGACAACCTGCCTCTTTTGTTAAGTGCTTAAGTCAACTAGTTACAGGTTCAGGCAAAGGCAGCAACAGAAAATGGTTATGGAACATGTGAAGGCAACAACATGGATCAATTAAAGAACAATATTGGCTCGGGTACGGTACAATACTGGCTCGGATATAGTATGGGTACGCTACCCATGACAGGGAGGTATTGCGTACGGATTATGGGTTGCAAAGGTCGAACGATGGAGGTTGCAGCATGAAACGATGGTATACATGTGAATCATGAAAATGTGAGGGTGACTGGGGAGAATCGTGCCCAACGAACTAATTTCCCCCACGTATAATTGCATGCGCCATGATTGACACACAACCCTCTAGGGTATTGTTCCTCTCCACTTGTAGATCATTCCCCTTCCCATAAAAACTTAGGATAATATGATATTTATCCTTTCATTAGTATTTTGGATTTATAATATAATATTCACTTGGAAATAAGCCCTCTAGATTAGCCCCTTTTCTAGGCTCTTTACCCCTCCCTTTCCCTTCCTAATGGAGTTTAGTCCCCCATACTCTTTTATCGTGGTTGGTCTACACACAAAGATGTATTATATTAATGATATGAGTGTTTACATATACAAAAATAGGCTCACTGGCCTTTAGCATCTAGGATCTCCGACCTAATTATCACATAAGCCTCCTGTCTTATAATCACCTGGCTCACCAGCCTATAAAACATGTTTACAATTCAAATGGGGCTCGGTCTAGGGGTATTACATGTAAAGAAAAAATATTACTACATCTACCATTGAAACCCTCACTTCTTCTTTAACCAAGTTTTGAAAATGTTCCTTTCCTAGCCGAACCAACCTTCGAATGAAGAAACATGTCTTCCCTCTGTGTCATCTAGGCTCCAAATAGTATTGACCATTTTTCTTCCCTTTGCATATGCCTGGAATAATTTTGTGTTTTCATCTCCACTTTTAAGGTAGATCGCTCTGCTTTTGAGGTGCCAAGTTGCCTCTCTGTCCTCCTGTAGTTTTCTCCTACGTTTTTCCATATTTTGCATAGTTTCCTTTGTTACCGCTGATTTGTAGCCTCCTCCTTCTGAGTCATACATCGCCTAGAGTGCAAATTTGATATCTACTAAGTCCTGAGCTTCATGTTGTCTCTTTGCATGAGATCATTCTATTGTAGTTTCCTTAACTTGTTTTATATTCGCTGCAAACTGTACTCCTTCCCGAAGCCTTGAGTTGGCATCAAAAGGTATCCAATGTTCCTTGACTAGTGAGAGAAAACTCTCCTCCTTTAACCATTCTAAATTAAAATTAAAAGGGATAGATATTTTTATTGATCCTACTACAATTTCCAGGAAAATAGGAAAGTGGTTTGATTCTCCTCTAGACCCCACCCATTTCCTTATCTAGGAAATGACCTCCATCAAGTTTTCTGTGATCAAGAACTAGTCATTCCTTTTCTCAACATGATCCTCTCCTACCCTCTTATTTCTCCAAGTCAGACATATATTTATTGGGGGAATATCTAGCAAGTTATTTCTTCTCATAAAAAGTGAGAAGAAGTCCATTAGAGGGTTTATTTGAGCCCTGGGACCCCAAATATCAGTTGTCCCCAGTGCAAAATTTAAGTCACCACCCACAATCAACCTTTCAAGATTCATGAAGGATTTTTGGGCCAGTTCTTCCTAATAAGGGCCATAAATGTTTAAGACTGATAATTCCATGCCCAAGTCTTCCGACAGTTCATTTATGCCCAACCTAGACTCAAATCCCTAATAATTTTTCAACTTAACTATTTTTGGGTTCTACCCTATTGCAAATATCCCATACCGGCCTTTAGCATTTGACCCTAGAAAATTTCAATTTTTGAACATGGATTTTAGCCGAGGGATGACAAACGCTTCCTCTCCCATTGTTTATTGAAGGAGGATGATGTCTGGCTAGTTTAATTCCATCAACAAGTGGAGGGAAACATGTTTTTGGGGGGGGCGCCACTCTCTTGCAATTATAAGAGAGGATTTTCATTTGGGAACCCCTTCCGAGGCGTTTTGTGCTCCTAGTGCCCCAAAAATCGAGAGTTTTTTTCCAGCTGACATATCAACCAACGCCCTATTATGAGCGTTATAAAGATGGGGCTTTTGTCCCCTACTCTTACCCCCTTTGGTAGGCATTAGATTTTTCCCCAATCCCTCCATTCGTCTCTGGACAAGATTCAATTGGTTTTGTAATTGATACACAACTCCTTCTTTTGTGTCCAAGGATGATTCAGGGTCAACTGGAAAAGTTTTTGGACTGGGAGGAGAAGTTAGGATTTGTGGAGCAATACAATTTTCAATTAGGGGACCAAGAGGGATGAATTTTGTAGTGTTTGAAGCCACATGAGGGGAAATGAATGTTTTTAAGTGAATCAATCCAGTGTTTTCCTATAAGAGACAAAGAATCCACTAAAAGGTTTATAGTAGGAGGGGGATATAGTACCATACCAAAATGAGAGGTGATACCTTGGATAGGATCCTGAGAAATATGGGTCTAATTTGCTTCCATGCCTTGCTTTGAAGATTGCCCCTGATCAGTTGTAGCTATAGTCTGTGAATCCATATATTTGTGGTCTTCCTCTTCCTTTTTTGTCATATTGAATCCCCATAGATGAAATTGATTTCCCTTGTTTCCCTGCAGGAGGGGCTTCGTCTAACTTTGTCTTTGATGTTTCCATTTTATTTCGTTGTATAGGTCGTAATTCTCCTCCATGAGCACGAAAAGGAAATGAACATTGACTGACATTATTCCCATGCTTATGGCACCGACGGCATCGAAATGGGATGCCATCATAATCCAATTTTTTATGAAAATTTGTATCCCCCCAAATCAATTCCATTTCTTCTACTAAGCCTACTCGAATATCCAAAGAAACAAGAATTCTATCTACTGACATTTTACTTGTGGTGTGGAATGACCAATCAACATCCATGAAGGTCCCCATAGCATTCTTGAACTCCTTGAAGCTTAGTTTTGTCTAGAAATTTGTTGGCAACCCAAGCATAGGGACCCAAATCAGGAGGTAATTCATGCTCTTCTTACTTGCATCAAACATGGGACCACTTTTTTAGGAGCAGGGGAGTTGAGTCTATGCTCCAAGGTTTCTTCAAAACCCTATCTTCTTCCTATAATTTTTCAAATTTAAACAATATCCATCCTCTTGCAAGAGTGGTTACCTTAGGTAAAATGGAGGTGTGTTTGGACCATGAACTAGCCACACAATCTTGAATAGTCTTGATGTTGAATTGTCACCCTCGTGCCTTCCCTACCATCGCAGTATTCGTCATATCCTCCACCTGCGACATTGTTATATATTTTCGTAGAACCAACTTGATGGCTGACCTAAAGGATTTTATGCCCTTGTTCTTTCTTCTTTACACTACCTTCCTATTGTTTTTTGCACTATCGACCCTCTCTGCAACAGAAACTAGCTTCTATATCCCATGTTCTAAATGGTCCCTCCCTTCCTCCACAACCCCATTCACTAAAGTAGATCCAACTGTGGGTAAAAAAAAGAGTTTGCAAACCTTGAAGAGGGTAAGGGGGGTTCCTCGCCTACACAACCAGGAAGAGGGGTTTGAAAGGGGATAATGGTTGAGAGAGGAAAATGGATCTCCTCATTGGAATATGGTTTCTTTGTCCAAAAAGGGTTGTCGGGGGATGGCCAAAAGGGGGAAAGTGGTCGAAATCTCCACAAGCAATTGATAAAATATTTGTAGAAAGATCCAAAGGGGAAAATGTTGTCCCTTCCTGAGTATGTCAACAGGAAACCAAACTCATGATCTGTTCCTGTGTTCCTCCAACCAAGGAAAATGGTTACTCGAACCACCTTCTAAACCCCAGCCTGAGCCTTAGACCTGTGGATATAGAAAGGGAATGAACACATTACTCGTATGGGGGGAAGCCTCTTCTCAGCTACCATTCCACATAGATGTCGCAAATTTCGTCTCCTAGATCCCCATCCCTTTAGACCTGGAGTTTGAGTTGGGTCCACATAAGGTTTGTTGTACAAATGGCGATGCCTAAATTTGTTTTCCCTCCATCAGATTCGCCGAGAAATTGAGGAGTTCTTCTCCATCAACCATGCTTAGCTGAAAGTTGTCAAAGAGATGTCGGGAAAACCTAGACTTTAGTTAAGAAAAAATAAGGGGAGACCAAGGAACCAGATTCACGCTCACACTGAGTGGGAAACCCTATGGGTCTACGACTAGTGTTTCCACAGACTGCCATTCCTCCACCTTTTTCCTTTGATTTTTTTCTAAAACAAAAAACAAAGAAACTTCTAATCTCTCTCTCTCTCTCTCTCTCTCTCTCTCTCTCTCTCTCTCTCTCTCTCTCTCTCTGTGTATATATATATATATATGTTTGAAAAATGTGTTACTTTTTCTTATTTTTAAAAACTTATTTACAAGGTTTTTCCTTTTTTTAGTTTATTTATTTTTTAACGTAAAAAAAATAAAAATAAAAAAAATCAAGCCGATTTAGGAGTTGATTTTAGCTTTTTAATTTGTGATGGTATCAATTTTTAGGGCCATGTTTTCTATTAAGTCCTAATTTTAACTCCAAAAATAAAATTGGTGCTACTAAGAGAATCACTTTTTGAATTGAGGGTGAATTTTTTGCAATGGTATATGTTCGCAGGGCCATGATTTCGAATGAATCATAATTTTAACCACCCCCACAAAAAAGGTTGTTACCGGTAGTGCCACTTTTTGAAATGGTGGTAAAAACAACCACCAAATATGACCTCTAAAAAATGAGAACTCTAGAGGGTTCTCGTCAAGTTGGTAACTATGCTCATGGAGTCAGTGGGTGCCACTCTAGAGACAATGGGAAATAGTCAGTCAATAGTCTTGGTGTGTCAATCAACTAATCAATCACACCGACTAATAGTTGTCCCAACTAGGTCAACTAGTACATAGGTCAAGGCATAAAACTTGGATCTCAGGTGCACCTAATATTATGAAAGTGGACTAAATATTCCTCATTTTAAAGGGAGTTATCTACACCTTTGAATATATGAATATGATCTTATGATCAATGTGTCTTCGTATACATACGTACATACATACATAAATATGTATGTATGTACACACACACATTGATTCATAAGATCATCTTCGTATATATGCACAATAAGCATTCATTTTCATATATTGATAGATGTTCACTTATGCTTCGATGCTATAATTTTGTCTTTTGATACCACCTTTCTGTTTTGAAATTCATAATTAATCACTTCTACAAATTCTATGGTTATCCAACAATTGTGGTCCTTTATTTTCTTTATTCTTTTATCACCTAATCTCAATGGCTAATTTATTTCTTTTTCACTCTTTATTCACTCCCTGTAATCCTATTTCCTCTCTTTTCTCTCTTCAATGGTCACTTACTAATATTCCTCTTTAAATACAAGCCACATCACTCTTTTCCACCATATTAGTTTCATTTGTCCTTGATGATGGGTGGAGTGTCCACTCAAAATGATGGACATTTCAAAACGTATTACACAGTAATTTTCCAAAAAACTTGCCTAGAATTATAACTAGTTGTGGCACTACTACATATGGGCAGATTATTCCACGAAATATTTCCACGTTTCCATTATTTTCATGTTTTTTTTAAATAGGGCAGGATTTTCGTTGATATTTCCATGAAATTTCGTCGATATAGCCACAAATAGGTTTTTTTAACTTGGTCGGTATTTTCGTCTCTATTTCCACGAAAGTTCGTCGCTTTTGCCACAAAATTTTTGCCTATCTCATTGGTCGGTGTTAACGGCTAGTTGACTAGTTGATCTATATATACGTGACTTTAAGAGACTTTGTGACACAATTGTTATAGTTGCGACACTGTTCACGGCTTTTGTTTGAGCTGTTTATTTTTTCCGTCACCCATCGGTTGAACAAATCCAATTCTCAATCTACATAGCTCGGATTTTGAACTTGCAAGGTTAGTATGTTTTTTTTATTGATGTACTCATTTAACTTGTAATTTTTTGTTCAAATGTCCAAATTTCATGTAGCTTGTTTTTTCCTTGATAATATATTATATGTGTAGTACCATATTTTGTGTCTTTGGTTTTTGGATCTAGTTAGTAAATTCTATGGAAAAGGGTATGTGGATTCCATAATATTCTAGGTTTATGGAATCCACATACCCTTTTCCCTTCAATTGTAGCTAGAATGTCTCTCTTTTCATTGATAAAGATATGGAAGTGCTCTTGAAACTCAACCTTGATCGGTGAAATGATAGTAATTGATTGTCATTTTCTTCTCTCTTTTATTTTTAAGAACTAATAAAAAAACACCAACAAAGCTTTATTGAAGCTTTGATACCACTTGCTACATCCCTAGTACCCAAATGGGATCACACTTGCATAAATTGAAAATAATATAATAATGACAATAATGGTTGGGATACTTGCACACCTAATGGTTGGCTAACACTTACTAATTCAATTAAATGAAGGAAGAAATCTCCATGAATAAAATATTGAAGTTGATTTTTATATTGATAAATGATAAGTTATGGTATATATAAGATAGGGAGGAAACTCATGTTTATAACAATGAGATACATAAACACTAACCCTAAACTTATGTTAGGTATATATGTCATTATTATATAAAGGAAACATTTGTACACATATGACCTTATTATAAAGATGTTATCTATGTCATGATTAGACACATAACAATCACTTTTAACTAACCAACTTCAACCATCTTAGTGTATGGTTAGCCACCTTTAACTTTCTTGGCTTATGACTAAGCACCTTTAACAAATGAACTTATGATTATATACCATACTCTTCCAATATAAATAAAGTATATTTGTTTCAACTTTCTCAATAAAATCCACATACCCTTTTCTTATATGTGATGTTGTTTCACTCGATTTTGTATAGTCACACGCAATTCTAGATGTAGTGATTAACTTTAGTTTGTAATTGATGTAACTTGTTTATACACTATTAATAAGGAGTATCTAAAATATAAAAAAATCATGACAAAATCTACGATAACATGACGAAATCTACTAGTCAGACAATGAAAAATGAGAACATGCCAAAGTATCTTAGAAAATAAAACTGTGACCACTGTAAGTAGCATAAAATTGTGACCATTGTATGTAGATGCAAATCAACACATCATAATTTAAACCAACCCAACCCAATTGTGGTTGACAAGTGGTTGACATTCCTTTTGTAGTGGTGAATTTCAAAGATTGACATTTTGTCTACAAAACAACTTAGAGGCTAGTGTATGGTGTCGAGTGATTCAAGTTTGAGAAATTTTGACCACTTTCATTAAATGGTGTGTAATTATTTTCCATAGTGATTCAGTACACACTACTCTAAAGTACAAATTGAAGCATATCGATCTTAATAGTTAATTGATAATAAAAAAAAGAGTATGTCAAAATGTCTTAGAAGAAATAATTGTGAGGATTGTAGGTCACTGTAAATAAACATATCATAATTGAAAGGAGTAGCTAAAATATAAAAATTTGACAACTTATTGTTTGGTATGGTGTAGGTAACACAATTACTTATCAGGATAAGGATTTGTCACTATGAAAGAAAATGACAGGAAGCTTGCTCGGTTAAGAGCGGCATTAGAGGTGAGGGGTGATGGAAAATGTTATTGCCCTTGCTATGATTGTAGAGGCTTGCAAAAAAAATACTTTTAATAACAACAACTGAAATACATTGTAGGGAGAAGGGGCATGTTGAAGGGGGTTATGAATATCGTCCCTTGGTAAGAGGATTCAATATTTAATATATTCTCTGTAATAATCAGCATGTCATGAATTTTAGTAATATTTCTTATCTGGATTTTTATATTTTATATACACACTAACTTTTCTACATTTTTTTTAAATATATAGACGATGCCCCCAAAATGTCGACCTTCAGAGAGTTATTTGCCAAGTACTAGCAGAAATACTCCTTTACAGGGTGATGAACTTCGAGATCAGAATATTGATGTTGTTGATCAAGTTATTAATGATGATATGGATGGAGATAACGTTAGTGATTCAAATCAGGAAGATGAGATACATAGATTGATCCAAGACACATTTTCTCCAATGGATGAGGACAACCAGGATGATAGTCATGATGTTGATCCTCTACTCGAGAAGTCACGTCAAACTCTTTATGAAGGCTCAACAACAAATCTTTTATCTGCTATATTGTTGTTGGTGAAACTGAAGGTTTTGAATGGTTTATCAAACACATGCCTCACACAGATACTAAGGTATTTAATTTGTTAATTATTTATGCCTGCATGTTCACAAATACTTAAAAGGTTCAATTTTTTCCTATATTGCTATTGTTTTCTAATTTGTAAATTAGCATATTGGATGAGATAATGATGATTAATATTGTTTACATTGACTTATTTTTTTGAATTTTGTAGATTGTTAGGTGAAGTTCTATTACCGACGTCAAATATTTTGCACACACATATCAAGAAATATCCATGGTTATGAAAGAAATTGGAATGGAATATCAGGCTATTGATGCATGTCCTAATGATCATATCATATATTATGAACAATATGCATTAGAA
Organism: Picea engelmannii; assembly: GCA_009831015.1. Taxonomy (NCBI): domain Eukaryota; kingdom Viridiplantae; phylum Streptophyta; class Pinopsida; order Pinales; family Pinaceae; genus Picea; species Picea engelmannii. Next base: position 3,119,113 of record ML776549.1, read on the forward strand.
AATGAATGCCCACAATGTCAAATAAGTAGATATCGAACTGATAAAGCGTCAAAGAAGGTGCCTCACAAAGTTCTTCCTTATATTCCGATAATTCCACGTTTCCAGTGGTTGTTCAGGTGCCAAAATATAGCACAGTTTATGGATTTCCATGCAAAGAACAGAAGTCGAGACAATGTTTTTCGAATGCCTGCAGATGGTTCTGCATTGAACTACATCGAAGAAAAGTGGCCAATTTTTAAAGAATAACCTCGTAATGTTAGACTTTTATTGGCAGTTGATGGTGTCAATCCATTTGGAGAGCTTCGTTCTACGTACTCAATGTGGCATGTTTTTGTTATAAACAATAACCTTCCTTCTTGGATGTCAATCAAGAGAGAGAACACAATGTTGGCAATGATTGTTCTAGGTATTTAGTTATCTTTTATTTTCTTTAAAGTATGACAAAATATTTCATTTCTTTGTTTCGTGCATGGTAATTATTTCTTTTATATATAAATACATCTAGATAAGTATAATTAATCATGCAGTATGTTGAACCAATTAGGAAGGTACCAGGTTAAAGATATGAACGTATATATTAAGCCTCTTATCGATGAGTTGTTGAAGTTATGGGTTGGCATCACTATGTATGACATCTCTAGACCAATAGGGAAAAAATGATTTCAATTCCATGGAATACTATCATGGACAATTCATGATTCTCTCGGGTTAACACATTTTTGTGGTATATTGTTACTTTATTTTGTGATTTAATATTATATATATTTATTGAAAATATCATGCATTATTTTAAATTGTAACTCTAATTTGACGCTGCATTAATTCATATATCTTGTAGGTCTTCAAACAAAGGGTAAATTTGCATGCCTAGTTGGTGGTCCGGGAATAAAATCTCATTGTTCAAGGAGTTTAGGAAAGGAAGTGTTTGATGAGTATAGGAACTTTCTTCCTAAGAACCATAGTTATCGAACTACAGACAAAGCAAAATTCAATGGTAAAGAAGAAAATGGAAAAAAACCATGAAGAATGACACCTCGCCTGTGGAAGTTGGAATATATTAGAAATCATCAAGGTACGCAAATTATTTATGTATGGCATATTATATAAATCTTTGGTTAATTTCATTAGTATTAATTTCATTTTGTCTCATTAATTAGTGTTAATTTCAATTTGTTGATGTTTCATGAATATCGTTAAGGCACGAATGGGCTTCCATAAGGAATGAAAAGTTACCCGATGAAATTCAGTAGATTTCCATACTACGAGCACCTACAAATAGTTCATCTGTTTGATACAATTCGTATCGGGAAGAACATAACATAATTGTTATGGAAAATATTAGATGGAAGGACTAACAAAGAGAGAATTGGAAAGATTTATTGTGACATCCAGGAAGCTAATCACGCATTGCAAAGTGTTATTATTAATTCTAATGGTGATGGTCGTGAACTAAATACTAGTCTTCCTTGGTTATTTACGAAGCAACATAACAATATTGTAAAATAGGTTATTCAAAAAATTAGGTTTTGGACGGGGTTTTCGTTGAACATACAAAATATCTTAACGATAAAGGGTGATTTTGGTGGGGTTAAAACACATGACTGACATACATTCATTAAGGTAATTAGTAGGTTATAATATATTTCCTTATTGGTATGCATTTTTTGTAAACAAATAATAATTATTTGTTTTTGTTCTACCTTTATCTCTCCCAGACGACTTTGACAACAACATAAAACAAATTATTTATGTACTTGGCAGATACATGAGGTAAGTATTGTTTTATAAGGAAAATGTACTTCTTATGTGATTTGTAGCGGAACTTATTGACATCTTATGTTTTATCTGCAAATTTATGTATGCCTTGATATTATTTTATTGCATCGACATTTGTAGGTGGCTATCATCAAGAGAAATCCATAAAGAAGATATAAGGTATTGGAAGAGAGAAATTCCCCAACTAATGTGTCAAATGAAAAAGTATCTACCTCCATCATTTTTCAATGCACAAGAACACTACCTCATACACCAAGTTGAGGAGATTGAATTATGTGGACCAATACACACAAGGTCGTTGTGGATGGTGGAGAGGCAGTTGAAGTCATTGAAGGCTTTTGTTAGACAAAGAGCACATCTGGAGGGTTCTATGGTTGAGGGATATATGGTATATCAATGCATGGTGTATATTAGTCAATATCTACCTAAATTAGCAGAAAATATGAATGTGCCTCACATTTGGCATCTCGACTCCATCAACAAATTTGAAGGGGGGGTCCTATTGGGGAAAGGTAAAATGAGGACTGTGAAAGGTAATTATTAGATGTTGGCATACATTTAATATATTACACATTTATTAAATTATTCCTTTATTAACAATAGCTAATTAATTATATTAAATTGTTATGCTATCAGATAGTTGCTCGAGAGTGGGATGCTTTACATTTATACATTGCAAACAACCTTGATTGGATGGAGCATTAGATAGAATATACTGAAGAATACTTCGGCAGGTTATCATGGGAAGGGGTGAGTAAGATTATTAAAACAATGCATCGTCATCGAGATCAATTTCCTAATGTTACATCAAGGGAAGTTGATTTAGCCTTTGGTTTAAAAGATAAACAAGCAAGTAAAAATTTTACCCACATTTTCCTAGTTTTTTCCCAAATTTTCAATGTATTTGGTTTGTTTAATTTTTGAAATATATATTTACTAAGTCCTATATGAGGTTTATTAATTGGCAATGTATTTTTTACTTGTTGTCCATGTTGTAGTTGAAACATCACAAGGCTATGTGGTGTAATGGTCGTAAATTTTGTATCAAAATGTTGGATGATAAGATGAAAACCTCGGATTGTGGGATAACTACAATGTTTAATGTCACCAACATTTCCTCTAGAAGTGACAAAAATCCAGAAGAAACTGAGAATAGGTACTATGGCCATTTGGAGGATATAATTGAGTGTGATTTTAATTCCTTTAAAATAGTTTTGTTTTAGGTTAAATGGTACAGGCTACGGATGCATGAATGTGATCCTGAAAGAATTGTTATTGAGCATGATAATGGATTTACCATGGTTAATACAAGGGAATTTGAACTGGGTACAGAGCCTTATGTTCTTTCAAGTCAATATGAGCAAGTATTTTACTCAAAGGTACCTGGTAAAGCAGGTTGGTCATACGTTGTTAGATATGATCTAAGAGGAAGACCAGTAAAGTATAATCATGTAGACAAGGATGAAGATAATAACAAGGAATAAGATCATGATTATGCAGATCAAGAGCAGGTGGCTCATGTAGTCGATGTGTCAGAAGAAGAAGTTGAAGAAGTTGATCATCCAAATGTAGGATACGACGATCTCATTGACAATATTGATAACTATATTAGCGAAAATGACATTGATGATGATGTTGATATGAATGAACCTTTCACCAATATTGATTCTGAACCAGATCCTGATACAGATGTTGAGCTGGATGAAGAAGAAGATGACTGATATTTAATTGTTGAAAAGAAGAGGTATGTGTTTATATCTTTTATATGACCTTTATATGTTTTTATTTTGTATAATATAGTATATGATACATGTTCTTTAGAATTTAAAATTAGGTAATATGGGGAAATTGAGAGTGATGTGGGGGGGTGCGGGGGGCATAATTAGAGCTTCCACCTTCACGTGGTTGCCCCTGTTTAGTAGAGAATGAGCTATTCTCAAAACCAAGAGGAGCTTTGCACGATTGCCCCTAATCATACCAATGATGTAGGTATGTCCATCATCAATTCATCATGTAAACCATAAACCCTAATTTAGTGGAGTCATCGATTTGTTCCCAGTGAATGGATGCATTGTTGTTGACATGGAATGGGACAACACAAGTACCTTCTTAATTTTCTTCCTTCACTTGATGTGGGCTTGGTCATTCCTAGCCTTGAATTGAAAGTTTCCCCTAGTCTTAGTCATCACCCATTATGACACTTGTCACCCAAGGATCATTAGATCACAAGGTTGGAGGCATATCAACATTGGGATCATGAGGCTTTATAAACCTACAGTAACAAGAGACATTAATTGAACTTTGACTAGATTGAAAGGTGCGGAAAAGGTGCACTTACCATCTTGAAGATTGACTTAGATTGAAGATTGACTACATGCACTTACCATCTTAAAGGTGCCATGTTGTTGAAGATAAAATAGTGTTGATGATCATTTGCAATGTTGATTTTGAGATATACTAATTAGAATCATCTTCATCATTAGTAGAAGGATGATTAGGATGATTTCATTGATAAAAATAATATTGACATTCTGAGTGATGTGGCGCATAATGTGCATTCAATTTGTTTTGCATAACAATTACAATAAGATAAGCATATAATGGAAACTAATGTTAAAATATATGGAAGAAGTTTTTTACATGGAAACATTATTTGTGATTTTTTTATTTTTTTTACCAAAGCAAATAATTTTTCTTCATTGCTACCATCATCACCCTTTCCATCAACATATTCCCCATTATAATTAGATTTATTGTTTCCTTCAATTTTATCTTTATCATTATGTCAATTGCCATTAATGAATCCTTAATGAATCCAATGTTGAAACTTAGAGTATTAAAATGATATTATCTTTAGTGAAGATTTGATATAGATGCAATGCATCACCTCCTTTCACCATTATCTGCACAAAATGGGATTTCATTAAACATTATATCATTCAACACTAAATAGACCTTATAAAAAAACAAAAAACCCTTTCTCACCCATCTTACTTATGAAAGAAACAAATATTTGATGAATTATTTAGTGAACTCAAACCTCTCTTAATAGATCCCTAGATTTTTTAATGACATTTGTGAAGATTTACCAAGGAAACAATGGAAACTAAATGAAAATCTATGTGCATTGCTCATTATTCCAAAAACAAACTTTTTGAGAGTAAAGTTCGGATCCCGCCAATTGTTGCACGCGACCATAGTTGAAATCCCACCCATTGTTGCACGTGACCATTGTTGCACGCAACCATAGTTGGGAGTCATAGTGTGTTAGGAGGAGCCCTCCCATTGATGTCATTGATTTGGATATCATTGTGCATGCAACCAAGGAGAGCACACGACCAAGGAGATCATTGTGTAGGGAGGAGGCACGTGGAGGGCACACTGTGCAAGGCACACGGAGGGCACACTGTGCAGGGAGGAGAGGGCACACAGAGGGCACATAGAGGGCACTAAGTCGAGGGCACACAAAGAAGATACACTGCAAGGGCACACAGAGGGCACTGAGTTGAGGGCACACATGAGGGAACACATAATGGTGAGTACGTCTATTCCCTTATACTGTTGTGTGTTTGGAGTAGGCTAAAAAGGTATGCAAGATTGAGATTCAAACACACGCCCTAAAGCCTTTTTTTTCTTTTCACAACAACCTATTGAGTGCTAGTTGAACATAGATAATCAACTCAAGGCTTAAATTGGGATCTCTTTACTCATCCTACTGCTGAGAAATTCTCAAAATCTACACCAGACAAAGAAAAAATAGCTTTGTCAGTAGCATGGAAAAATTATATGAAAGAAAAGGACGTATGGATTTCCTTTTATGAATGGAAGGCACAACAAACATTTTGTGCCACATTCTGTAGAAACCAGTCAGCAAGCAAAATCCTTTCCCCTTTTCTCATACGTCCAATCCTCACCCCAATTGTTTCCTGCCCTATCCAAACTATATCCATCTCTGATCTGGGCAAAGAAATTAGCAAGCTAAAAACAGATATTAAAAAAGCCACAATAAAAGAAGATAAGCAACAAATCTTGTTTATTGAACACCAAAAATTCCATGTCCTTCTAGATATCATGATCAAGGGAAAAAGGTTTCGTCTCAAAACCTTACTAGATACTGGTTCTAATCTAAATCTTCTAAACAAAGAAATCATTCCTATCCAATTTTGGCATAAGACCCAACAAATTGCTATCAGTTTAAGAAACCAACCTACTCAACTTATCTATGAAATACCTGAAGCAACTTTATGTTTCCAACATTATTGTCTATCCTTAAAATTCCTGTTAACATACATCCCAATTTCTTGCATTCTTGACACTCCCTTCTTTATTGTTGTTGAGCCACATGGCTCCACCAGACTACCCAATAAATCTCCTAGTTATTTCATCAGTATTCCCTCCCCATCCAAAACTTCAAAGATCTCTATCCAACTCCCTTTTGTGTCTATACCCAGGATATCATCTCATATCCACACAGTCCAGAATAAAGTACTAAAAATAGAAGAATTGAAGGGAAAATGGACTGAGCTAAGAATTAAAGATCAAATTTCCCAGAACCATATACAACAACAAATTTTAGAACTCCAAAAAGAATTTGAAGCAAAGGTATGCTCAGAAAATCCCATTTCCTTTTGGCACCATAAAAATCATGAAGTAGAACTTCCTTACAAAGATTCATATGAAGGAACATCATGCAAAAGTAGAGCTATCCCTATGAACGTAGAATACTAAAAGCTTTGCTCTGATGAAATACAAGGTCTACTCCACAAAGGACTCATCAAAGAATCTATTAGTCCATGGAATTGTTATGGATTCTATGTAAACAAACATTTTGAACAAGTTAGAGGAATACCTAGATTGGTCATCAACTACAAACCCTTGAATATGGTATTGGATGATGACACATACCCTATCCCTAATAAGTCTAGTTTCGTGACCAGAATTGTTGGAGCAAAGATCTTCTCCAAGTTTGATCTAAAATCAGGTTTTTGGCAAGTGGCCATAAAAGAAGAAGATAAGTTCAAAACTGCCTTCAGTGTTCCCGCAGGACATTATGAATGGAATGTCATGCCCTTTGGATTGAAAAATGCTCCTTCCAAATTTCAGAGAGTCATGGATGATGCCCTAAAACAATACTTTGATTGGTTGATTTTTTTTGTTTGTTTGTTAGTTTGTCTATGACTTTTGGGACTAACCCGTGGTTGAGAAACTGCGACTCAGGGGCATCTAAGATGCCAAAATCATCCAGGGATCGCACCCGGCCTGAGCCACACCAACCCTTAACATGGCTAGATTTTTTGTCCCCACAAGTTTCAAACCGGTGACTTTAACATCATGGAGTGCCTTAACAACACACTCCATCACCGACTGTCCTACACCTCGGGGACTTGATTGGTTGATTGTTTACATTGATGACATCCTAGTATTTTCTTCCTTTGTTGAACAACACTTCAAACATCTTAGAAAGTTCTTGCAGATTATCCAAAAGGCTGGATTAATATTCTCAAAAAAGAAACTATAACTATTCAAAACATAGATAAAGTATCTTGGACACATCATAAATAATGGGGAATTGATCCTCCAGAACCATGTTGTTGAATTTGCAGATAAATTCCCAAACAAAATTATGGACAAATTACTACTCCAAAGATTCTTAGGAAGTCTTAATTATATAAGCCATTTCTATAAATATTGTGCACAAGATAGAAAGTTGTTGAATGACAGGTTGAAGAAAGAAGCAAACCCAAATTTACTCATGAAGTTGAGAAGCAAGGGCTCAACTTGTGGCCACATAGTATTTTAATACACTTTGACAACACAAATCATGGACTACCAAGCAAAGAAGGGTAAATGAAGAGAGTGAGCGACATTTATACAATGGAAACTTCGAATGATCAACACTTCTTTCAAGAGGTTAGGTCATTAAATATATAATTAAATGAGGTCAAGGGCATCAAGGACTAGATCAATTCTTCAATGGAGATTCCAAATATAACTTTCAGATCTAAGAGGCCATGGCCATTGCAATATACAATCTAAACTCCAATATGCGCAAAGACACAAAATGGGTATGAGGCCTGAGATGATATATTGATGGATAGCACTATGCATGATGTTATGGAAATTAGATACTAAACAATTCTTCCACAGATCTTCAACCACCATACTATAAACAAATGAAGCCATAGTACAAAACATATAGTAAAACTCAAAAACTTGAAATAGGTATGGCTTTTGGAACATTGAGAATGAAATATTCATAGATAATGCATCGTGCACAAGGCTGAAGGCCTTTTTTTTCCTAAGGGGAATTAAACCATTGAGTTACAAGATCACAACAATGACATAAATAAACTACTCATAAAAAAAACACAATCCAACTGGGCTTGTGCAAATTTTAAGGAGGGAAATGCATGGGAGAAAAGACATTGAAGCTCAGAACTCTATAAACACAACAACCCTGTCACTTATGCAACTATGCAACTTATGCAACTATGCAACTATATTGCAACAATGCAACTTATGCAACTATGCAACATTGAAACTTATGCAACTATGCAACTATATGCAACTATATGACAATTTCATATACAACTATATGAAAATATGCAACTATATGCAACTTTATGCAAAAATGCAACTTATCGTCAGACTTGTGCAAATATAAATGAACTACTCATCACAAAGACACAATCCAACCGGGCTTGTGCAAATGGTAAGGAGGGAAATGCATGGGAGAAAATAGATTGAAGCTCAAAACTCTATAAACACAACAACCATGTCAATTATGAAACTATATTGAGCATGAAAGAACTATATTGCAACAATGCAACTTATGCAACTATATGAAACTAATGCAACTATATGCAACTATATGACAATTTTGTATGCAACTATATGCAACTTTATATATGACAATTTGCAATTTGCATATAGTTGCAATATAGTTGCATAAAGTTGCATATAGTTGCATGAGTTGCATTTTTGCATAAAGTTGCATATTGTTGCATAGTTGCAACTATATGCATATTTTCATACAAAATTGTCATATATGCAATTACAACTATATGCAACTTATGCAACTACATGCAACTATGCAACTATATGCAACTATATTCAAATATGCAACTATATGCAACTATATTGCAGCTATATGCAACTATATTGCAACAATTTCATATGTAACAATGCAACTTATCATGTTTTTTAGTGACAATATGCAACTATATGCAACTTTATGCAACAATGAAACTTATGCAACTATATGCAACTTTATGCAACAATGCAACTTATGCAACTATATGCAACTGTGCTGGTACGACAAACGTATATTGCCACGATAACTTATCTTCTTGTTTTAACGAGTGTAGGTACCACCAAATAAGTATCTGTCGGATCTATCTTCCTCGAGTGATGATCAAGATATACTAAGAGAGGTTGAAAGTGAGATGTGTTGTACTAGATCTATTGGTTCTAGATCAACTAGATCTGAAAAGGTAAGGAAAATATTTCATATACGCATGCAAATTTTTTTTGCCAACGGAGGGTCATGTAATTATGATGTTGAGAGCATAGGTGACATTGAGTTTCCCTTTAGGTATAAACATCTAGTGCAATGATGGGCACCTAAGGAGCTACCTAAAGTGGACACGGATTTCTTCATCAGTGGGAGGATGTATCGCATTGCTCCTTTGTCCTTACATGGATTGGGGTTATTTTCCATGGATGGAATAAAGGTCGGCTATGGAACTGTAACTAAATTGATGGAGTATGTTGGACCATTATACAAATAAATCACTGGTTGATGTTGGTCCGATATATGCGAAGTATGCAGAGATACAGAGTTGCTGCAAATTATATACAACTAGTAGATAACAATCAAAATAAAGGGGCAACTATGTATATTGATGGAAGGCCAAAAGCTACTGGAAACATTGTGGGCTTTATAAATAGTACACGACCAGTGGCAACAAATAAGAAACTGAATTGCATATTTGAGGGACGCGAAGGAAATCGTATATTTGTATGTGCAACAAAAACAATAGTTCTAGATGAAGAGTTGTTGATCGATTACAACTTAAATCAAATAGATGGAGGGGGTGCAACTATGGGGGTAAATATCTTACATACCATTCAACTCAGCCTTTGATCAATCATTGTTACAATTTATCGTTGTAATATTTCAATTTTTTTGCTGCATATATTTCATTTTTCATTATTTATTTTATGATATTACCGCAATATTTCATTTTTTTAATGTTAGAATTACTTTCATAACTCTTGTTGATTAATTTATTGTGTCAACATATATCCAGGGTGACCCTGAGATATCACAGGATACATCTGTCCAAGGTGACCGTGGAAAGGCACCCAATGTGCCTCAGCAGGTAAATGTTAAATACAGTAACAACTTATGACTACAACAACTAAATTTCAGAAATTTCATTTTTGTTTTCTGATATTACTGCAATATTCCATTTTTTTAATGTTACAGGTGAATTTCATAACTTTTGTTGATTGATTTATTGTGTCAACTTCTATCCAGGGTGACCATGGCAGAAAATCACCCGCTACATCTGTGCAGGGTGATCGTGGAAAGGCACCCGCTGTGCCTCACCAGGTAAATGTTAAATACAGTAACAAGTTATAACTACAACAACTAAATTTCTAAAATTTCAAAATTTTTGTTTCTAAGATTACTCCAATATTTCATTTTTTAAATGTTACAGGTGAATTTCATAACTTTTGTTGATTTATTTATTGTGTCAACTTTTGTCCAGGGTGACCGTGCTCGAAAATCACCCACTACATCTGTCCAAGGTGACCGTGGAAAGGAACCCACTATGTCTCAGTAGGTAAATGTTAAATATAGTAATAACTTATGACTACAATAACTAAATTTATCAAATGTTAAAGTTCATCTCATTAATTTTATTCATCAATGTATTGTGGCATGGTCAATGTGGGAAGGCTCCCACTGAGGATATTGATGAGGATGAAATATTTTATTCCACTGACCCAATGACAACTGTAACGAAGGCCTTAAAGAATGATAACATAGAATATCTAGGTTTGCTTAGCAAAATATCCCTGACACAGGAGGACAAGGCAAGAATTGTAGAGCTACAAAATATAATAACTAATTTTGGGGTAAGTGGCATCTTCACATATTTTTATCAGCTATGAAAATTTCATATCCGTTTTTTTGTTTTCTATTTTCTATATGATCTGATAAAGTAAATTTTTCCGTTTGTAGGAGTTTTTAAACCCCGTGCACTAGGAACCTGCGGATCCTGCAACTGCCATAGGTAATAGTGATGGTCCAATGCAAAAAAAATGTCGACATAGCAAAGTGCAAGTGAGGCTTTTTAAGCCTCCTGAGGTTCCCCTCGAATCCATTGATGAACACAATGACTTTGACCAGCATGACATGCCGGAGCATGATGAGCTGGAGCCTGGGACTCCACATGAATCCAAAGAGGAACATATTGTAGATGGAGAGGAAACTATTCTACATGGAGCAGAATGAATTAAAAGCACCAGATCACTAGATGTCACATTTCTGGTGGATGACGCATGTGTTCCGAACAAGATTCAGAAGATTGCAGGTAATTGTTAATTAATTGATTCATTTTTTTCATGAAATTGAAATGGACATTTGTTGAGATTGTTATAAATTAATGGATAACATGTTTCTGCAGGAAACAATGTTTTCTATAGAAACTTAAATGACAAAGCATTGGAGTTGTTTGGCCCCACCATTTGCACACGGTGGAATGGCCAAGATAGAAAAAAGAAAGATGATTTAATAGACCACATGGTATACTTGTTTGGCAACACTTTCAACAAGAAAGTGGTTACAAAGTTAGCCGGCGAGAATTTAAAATATACCAGGGCCCAATATAGGGTGAAATTGCAATTAGACCTCAAGCATGAGCGCCCTCCCATGGTTCCGAAGAAAGAGTGGATGGCCCTGATAGAGGATGCAAAGGAGAACTTGTTTAAAAAGCAAGGAAGACATCCACGAGCTGGTCAAGCAAGGTACAACACATGTCATATTATCAGTGAAATATGATCATTTATGTTTTTCTTTCCTGTTTTAAGTAACAATTTTGATATCTAATTTTTTTCAAAAATTCCATATGTAGGCTACCAGACACCTCCAAAGAAACCAAGGCTAGAGTGGAAAAACAAGGGCAACATAAACTAGGCCAGGGTGGCTATGGAAAACTAAAATCCCGAATCATAAGATTTAAATGATTAACTGTGGTTAATATTTATTTAACAATAGCAAACAAATATATTTTTTTGTTATTGGTATTTTTAATGGTGTTGTGCATTGCAGTTAAATATGTTCGACACTACTGCCACTGAGGAGGACCTAAAGCTTGGTTACAAGCACAGTTTTAAAAGTGTGATTGAATATAGAAAAATCTTGGGCCAGACTCCTATCTCCCCAGCCACACAGGTAAATAAAATGAATAAGGAAATCACAGTAGCATGCTTGTAAAGTCTATTCATATTTTATTATATCACCCTTAACTAAGTATTTATGTTTGTTTTCAAGCAACAGTGCTACCGCAACAGTGAATCTGACGGTATTCAGTAGACACCACGTCATACAAGGGTGCACATGTCCAATAATAGTGGGGAGCAGAGTACCCATTCCGGTATGTATGCTTCATAATTAGAAATATTTACTGTGATTGTAGTTATTTATTTCCTGACTTATACTTATATATTATCTTCTCAAAATTGAAGAGCATGTAGCTCAAGAGGGTAAACTGTGAGAGGAACCAAGTGGACAAGAAATTAACGCACCAACTGTCACAACTATATAGACAGGTAAAGAGCAATAGTGTAATGTTAATCAAAATAATGAATTAGTTATTTCAATTATATTTCAACATATCAATACGATCATTTTCGTTGTTGCAGTTCACGACCCTTCACAGACGCCTCAACGCCCTTCTCAGTGACGTACCAGAAGTATGGTACATGAGTGCATGGAAACATAAACAATAGAAGGACAGGGCACACAAAATACAATGTCCTTGGATGATTATGATACCCCAATTGTTAATTTTATGAATGTAAAAAAACCTAAATCAAAGAAAAACTAGATGTATAAATTCATGACTTGTATTTGGATGTTTATTGATGTTTATATGTTCATATGCTTCAATTTTTATTTGTTCATATGTTTTGTTGACTATCCTAGTTATGCATGAATGTCTATATGTTTTCTATATAAACAAAATCATTTATTGGGTATGGGGAATTCAGAGCAATGTGAGGGGGGGGAGAGGGGCCATATGAGCTTCCACCTTCACATAGTTGGCCCTGTTTAGTAGAGAATAACCTATTCTCGAAACAAAGAGAAGCTCATTACTGTATGCGACCACTTAATTTTTTTCTAGAGTATTTTATATAACTAAATTCATGTTTATTTGCTTATATATTATTTAATCATATAAAGAATTTGTCTTTTATGATTCATGTAGGGCTTGGTGATGGAAATGCATCTCGTGGACAACTCTTATCAAGTTGTATGGGCTAATGGATCTGGCGAAAATACAATGATAAGGTAAGGGTTTTGCCATGTTTTTTAAAGTAGGCTTTATACTAGTAAAAGTTCACAATCCTCATGAAAGGATAGAATTGCATTTTTGGTAGACAAACATCGATATTTTTAACAAAGTATGAATCATAGACTGTGGGAAAAACCTTTTTTTGTATTCTTACATTAACCAATACAACTACAACAATTTTTTAGTACAAAATCTTAACCACACACACACACACACACATGAACCCTAAGTAAACAAATGATAGAATATAAAGGGAGAATATGTACTAATAGGAGTGCATGAAGATAATAATATGAATAATGGAGTGGAGAGTGCACTCTAGCCTTGAATTGAATGATACTTGCATCCAACATGTCTCATTGTAATGTATTTTGTGATAGTTGTGTCTTCTCACTATAATGTATGTTTCTATGTCCATCATGGGATTCCCAGAGCACCACCTATCATTCATGATCCAACACATAGTAGTCAAGAATCCCATCCATTGCTAATGTGTGCAAGTACCATATGATTAACTAATAATTTGTATCCTTAATTATGATCTATCAATCTTTACTATCACCGTATTCTTCTAGTGCATGTAGATTTATATTTGAAGTTGGAAATATTAGTGAAGAATTCAAGAAATATTTCCATGCAAAATATATCTACATTCAACACTTTATGAGCTATCCCAACATTGTTCCAATTGTGGATTTTCGAGAGGTGATTAGGTCCCACATTTTATTTACCTAGTTTAACCACCACTTCAAAATCAAACTCCTAAAATAGTAGCAAACATCGATAGAATCAACCTTCCAACATTGTATTGTTAACCAAATACTTAACGAGATGTCGTTACTGTAGTTTTAGCTACTCCTGTTTCCACTACTTCGATGTCGTTACTTCAAAATCGTCGTTGTACAAGATGTCGTTACTGCAGCTGCTGCTACTCCCGGTGCCGTTACTTCAAAATCGTCGTTGTATGAGATGTCGTTACTGCAGCTGTCACTACTCCAGTTGTTGCTACTCTGGGTGTCGTTACTTCAAAATTGCCACTGTACGAGATGACGTTACTGTTGTTGTCGCTACTCCGGTTGCCACTACTCCAGTCGTTGCTACTCTGGGTGTTGTTACTTTAAAATCGTTGATGTACCAGATGTCATTACTCCGAGGTGCTGCCACTCAAGTCGTCGCTACTCTTTGGTTGTCGCTACTCCAGTCGCCACTACTCTCTGGTTGTCACTACTCCTACCGCTGCTACTGTGGTTGCAGTTACTTGTCTACACTCCTGCCAACATGGATACCGATATTTCAACTACCACCACTTCCGATGCCACCGCTCAAATCGACGTTGTCATATTCCGCAACTGCAGAAGACGATATTCCTGCGATGATGCTTCTCCATAACAAGTGAGTCGCCAGGTACGTCCTCAACCAAATTTAATGGATTTGGGTAATATTACACATGGCATAGGCATTCGCGCCTGAGGACGGTCTTAACTTTAAGTTTGGGGGAGATTTTATGTCTTTTCCCAAAGAGTCATCATTACCCTCTTTAATCACACGATTTCGCAATCATTACTTAAAACTTTCCAACGTTGTTGTATGCATAGGGATTGGACACACCCGCCAAACCGTTAATCATCCGCCAAGCTATTAAATTCGTTGTCATATCGTCATCATTACTTACCTGCCACATCATTTAATTTAAAAAAAAAAATCCACGACTCTTTCCACAACACATTTTCCGCAAAACTGTTTTGCCTGTCATTTCTCCTGAACTGGTTGTCGGTACTCCTTGAGTAGGCACAATCGACGGAATAGAATGGGTGGTGGAGCAGTAGTATGAGCCAACAAATACTACACAGGTCCGTTGAAATCCGAAAGTCTGGCAAATTTTCCAGAATGCAGGTTAGGACATGTATTTTGAGAGGTTACAGGGATTTGATGCAAACATTACAACAGAATTTGCCCAAAATTTGGACGGCCACTCCTCCACGATCCGTGGATTAAAAATCAGAGTCACGGAGGAAACCATTGCAGCAGCTAGTGGGTTTCCAATATCCGGTCAAAGATGATTTGTTTGAAAAACACCACTCCCGGAATTTCCAAAGTTATTTCTACGTGAAGGTGAAGAAGTAAAGCCGAAAGGGAAATGATACGAACGGACTTCTATGTCGCCTCCATGGGCCGAGGTAGCATTGTTCTTCATAAGGTATGTGACATGCAAAGGCCGCTCCTCTTCCATTTACAAATATCATCTCAAATTGCTCACATCTCTGTGTTTCCAACAACGCATAAACATGCTCTGTTTTTTGTGTAATAACGTTCAGCGGATGGCGCGAGTAACTCAGCGCTCATGCCAACCACTCAAAACCCTCACAAATCATGTCCTTGTTAAGCTACTAGTCATGCATGTGCTAGAGAAAAGCCATGTGAGTTGGACGCAGTTCATAAGACTCTTGAAAGAGGAATTGATAGAACTTATCCCAGAAGTAGCAGAAACCCTAGCAGAGAGAGATAACATAGTTACCAACTTAATGAGAATTGTGACCTCAAAACGAGAACTCTAGCCCTTAAAACCCATATTTTTGCATAAAAAACATGAAAATCAACCCCCAAAACAAAAAGTGGTGCCACCGGTAACACCATTTTTTGTAATCGGGTCAAAATTACATTTTTTTTCAAGCATGGGCTTAAAGGATCAAATGGCTTCTCAAACAAACTTTAAAATCAACCCCCAAATAAAAAAGTGGTGCTACCGGTAGCACCACTTTTTGTAACCGGGTTAAAGTTACAACTTTTTTCAAGCATGGGTTTAAAGGATAAAATGGTTGCTCAAAAAAACTCTAAAATCAACCCCCAAATCAAAACGTGGTGCTATCGATAGCACCAATTTTTATGACTGGGTCAAAATTACAACTTTTTTCAAGCATGGCCTTAAAACATAAAATAGTTGCTTAGAAAAAACTTAAAATCAACACCTGAATAAACACATGACGCTACCTAAAGAAAAATGTTTTTTTCTAAACGCTAAAATTACAGCTAATTATGACCTAATTCAAACTGTGGCCTTGACAACAAATCCCTACACGAATAAAAAACCCAAAATTAGATCCACTTGAAAATTTATTTACTAACTTCTTCTTCTTCTTTTCCTTAAATTTACATTAAAATATAAATAAAGAGAAAAGATAAAATCTTCAGAAATATATATTTTTTAATGAAGACAAAAACACATTTAAAAATATATATTCAAAATCCAAATTTAAAAGAAAAACAACAAACTTAACAAAATGGTGAAAACCAAAGAAAAACTAAAAAGAAATGAAAAAAAAAAAATTTGGGAGAAAACAATAATTTAAAATAAAAATACTTTTTTTAATTAAAAATAAATAAAAAAAGGCCTTATACTTTAATAATAATAATAAAAAAAAAACTAGAAAAAAAAAACAAAAAAACAAAATTCAATTAAAAAAAACATTTAAAAACATAATTTTTTTTCATAAATATCTTTAAAAAAAAATCATAAAACATATAAGTATATATGTTTTATATATTAAAACATATATAATATATGTTTTATTTGTAAAACATATATATATTTTTTATATATAAAACATAAATATGTTTTACATATAAAACATATATTATATTATATATATATGTTTTATATATATAACATAAATAATGTTTTATATATATAACATAAATAATGTTTTATATATAAAACATTCATAATGTTTTGTATATAAAACATATAATTATATATGTTTTATATATTAAAACATATATTATATATGTTTTAATTATGATGATGATCATTAACGTCCACTAAGATCTAATTGGTCTATCGAACTTTAAGAGGGTAAGTGATTACTTGTGATTCTTTAGAATTTTGTTTCTGTGCTTGAAAAGCATTAAGAGAAGCTTTCCAAGATCACCATACTTTTGTTGAGTTAAGAGGTTAGAAAGGTTGGTAGTGTGATCAATATTTTGAAAATGAGATCTAATATGGGTATAGGCTAGACAATCTAAGAGAAAGTGTTTTTCATCTTCAACCTTCTTAGTGTCACAAAGGTGACACACCCTTTCATCCTATGGCGTTTTAGGAATTGACCAATGCCCGATTTCACTATGGAGCTCGTGAGAATTTCTTCTTATCTTAGCAATGCTTATTTCTTTCTTTACACTTGGAAAAACAGATAGATAATTTTGATCTTCTAGATTATGGTTGATTACATCTTTATAATACCTTAATTTTCTTTTTTCCTCTAACTCTTTATCACACCACATTTTTCCCTTAAATTTTGATTTGACGTTTTTTTTAATAGTATCTTTATTCTGCAAAATGGTTTCTTCCATGATTCCCCAA
>ML776549.1:3144488-3171375 GCA_009831015.1 Picea engelmannii
CTGACACGTCACCTGCCACGTCAGCTGATGACGTCACCCTGCTGACGTCAGCGTGCCACGTGTCACCCTGTGAGTGGTGACACGTGTCACCTTTTTATTGGTCCAACTGTGCACCAAAAAGGTCAAATCTGTGTGACACGTGGTGCGTCCTGGTGACGCCACGTGTCCTTCCGTACGATCTGCCACGTCATCGGTACGGCCTGCCACGTCACTGTACGGACCACCACGTCAGCACTGTACGAACTGACACGTGTTTGTACGGACTGTACGGACAGGTACAGTCAGCATCCCAAAATTTTGCCTGTTTGGCTTTTCGGACAGAAGGCGATATCTTCCTCATACGGACTCTGTTTGTGATAAAAATTATACCACCGGATTCAGGAAGACGAGATGGACGCAATGGCACAGGTTTCGTCGCATTCTGAGCACTTTCATTTTTTAGCATTTTTAAGCCCTATCTGGCTTCTGGATCTGTTTTCAGATCAGCATGTGTCCTAGAATTATAAGTTAGCATTATAAGTTGGTATCTAATATCATTTTCTTATGGTGTAGATCCATAATCCATCTCTCAATTTTTACAATAATAATAATAACAATTTAATTTAAGGTTACAGTTTAGCAAGATGCCAAAGCATTTAATAATTTTGATAACCATTTAGAAAGATTTAATTTAATGAAAATATTTGTTCACATTTTTGAATTAAACAACCTTTAGGATTATTGAACTCCATAGACATCTCATTTTTTGTTAAATCAATATCACTATTTTTACAAGGTTCACAAACACATAAATGAACAAAACTCATTTTCTTTGTCAAAATAAAATGTGGAGAGTTGATAAGTGGATAAACTTAATCTTTTTGGTGAGTTTAGTTTTATTTTTATTTTTTATTTTCTCCTTCTACCTTGATCTGCTATTTTCTTGAAATTCTAACAAAATAGGTCTTCTTAAAATGGGTTAAAACCAAGAGAAAAGTTCTATGGTCAAAGTTCCCATCAATCAGGTGGAACTATAACTCCTAATGAAATTCCTACTGGATTTGGGAAAATTTTAGATGAGAAAAGGTTGAGTTTGTCCACTTATTAACTTACTCCATAAAAGGTGATTAATTATATACAAACATAATGAGTTAATAAGAGGACAAAATCAACCTTTCTTGTGAGTCTTTTTTTTTGGCAAGACAAATTTCTACCTTGATGTACTCATGTTTTTGAAATTCCCACAATTTGGGTAATATTAAAATGGGCCAAAATTCCAAAGAGCAAAGTTCTTTTCAATCAAACAAAGCTATAACTTTTGACAAAATTCCTACAGGGTTTGGGGAAAATTTTTAGTTAGAAAAAAATTGAATTTGTCTACTTATTAACTTACTCCTATACAAACTACTCACATTGATAAATAAAATGAGAAAATATTTTAAAGTTGTAAAATTATTTTAACATGTCAAACACAATGTATTTGGCTGTTAATTATTGTAGATTTTAACCTTGTACAATATTTACTGCAAACATATTTTCAGTAAAAGAACAGAAAATATACAATGGAAAATACAAACATTACACAGAGATTTTTCCCTTGGAAACCCAAACCGGGAAAAACAACATATTCTATATCCATTCATAGTGATACATTGTTTACAATACAATATACATATAGGGGTCAGCGACATCCAAAACCCTAACCCAATGACCTGGATTAGTCAACAACCCTAATTCCTTAACCAGAAATAGA
Organism: Picea engelmannii; assembly: GCA_009831015.1. NCBI lineage: Eukaryota > Viridiplantae > Streptophyta > Pinopsida > Pinales > Pinaceae > Picea > Picea engelmannii. Next base: position 3,146,221 of record ML776549.1, read on the forward strand.
AAACCATCGACAAAAAACCATGTGCCAAAAAAACTCCCAACAATGGACATGAAAATCATGGCAACACGAAAAACGAGGAAAAGTGCGACACATTTCCTGAGGCAAAAAAATAATTCTCAGGGGCGCTGCCCTTGAACCCCTACACGAGGGGATTTCTCCCCCCTACACCCCCAAAGGGGGGGCCTAGCGTCCCCCCATCAAACCCCCCTGCACACCTGACACAACGCAGACACTACTACTCGTGCAAAGAATATAAAATGTACCCAGCATTCTCCCACTTGTTGTTTTCTTTGCATACAGGGGGTTACAGGGTTACATAGTCAACAATCCAAACCAACAATGCCCATGGATCCTCTACACCAAGAGAACTTCTCAGTGATCACATATTTTGTTAATGAATCTGCAACATTCTTCAAAGTGTTCACCTTCATCAACAATACTTTCTTTTCTTCAACAATGTCTCTCACAAAGTGATATTGAATATCAATATGCTTTGTCTTTGAATGATAAGCCAAGTTCTTCGCCAGAAAAATTGCACTCTGACTGTCACAATCTATCCTTACAACTTGTTGTACCAACCAAATACCTGAACACAATATTTGTAACCATATTTCTTCCTTACTTGCATGAGTGGTTTCCATGTATTCAACTTCTGTAGTTGAAAGTGCCACTACAACCTGTCTTTTCCTCATCCAACTTATTGCTCCTCCAAATAGGTTAAACACATACCCACTTGTATATCTCCTACGATCCAGATCTCCAACCCAGTCTTCATCCACAAATCCATGTATATCTACCACTCTGTCTAATCCTGGTCTTCCTTGGTAGCACAATCCATATCTAGCAGTGCCACACAAATACCTAAAAACCCTTTTTAATGTTGTCCAATGCTCCTTCCCTGGTTTTGACATATATCTGCTCAAAAATTCCATTGCATGTGCAATGTCTGGTCTAGTACAGACCATTTCATACATCAAACTGCCAACTACACTTGCATATGGAACATGAGACATGTCCTCCTCCTCTTCATGTGTCTTGGGACACTGATCCGCAGATAACTTTACACCAACAGGGATAGGAACCTTGACCAATTTACATTATTGCATATTAAACCTTTGCAATATTGTCATGACATATTTTCTCTGATTTAACCATAGTTTCCTCTTTTTCTGATCTCTTTTAATTTCTATGCCCAAAATGAAATTTGAAGCATCGAGATCCTTCATGTCAAATTTAGAGGACAACTAATTTTTCACATCTTGGATAATCTCCTTGTTGTTTCCTATCAGCAACATGTCATCCACATACAAGACCAAATAAATCAAATGATCACCAATTAATTTAAAATACACACAATGATCCTCTTTTCTTCTTGAGAAGCCAAGTCCCCACATATAAGTATCAAATTTTTGATACCACATCCTTGGTGATTGTTTCAAACCATACAGGGACTTTTTCAACTTGCATACCAGCTCCTTCTTTCCCTTCACAACAAATCCTTTTGGCTGCTTCATATAGATTTCTTCTTCTAGATCCCCATGTAGGAATGTTGTCTTCACATCCATTTGTTCTAATTCAAAATCAAATGCAACAACAACATATAACATAAATCTTATAGAGGTTAACTTGGCAACATGAGAAAAAATATCACCAAAATCAATTCCCTCAACCTAAGAATAAGCCTTTTCTACTAACCGAACTTTGTATTTCTCCACTTTTCCTTCTGCATTCAGCTTCTTTTTAAATACCCATTTTCTGCCAATGATCTTTCTTCCAGTCGACAACTCCACTAGATCCCAAGCCTCATTCTTATCCAAGGCTTCCATTTCTTCGTCCATGGCATTTTGCTAGAGATTTCCATCTTATGAATCCACTGCCTCATTGACAGTTCTAAGATCATCATCAGTAATAGACAAAGAAAAATTTGAACGGAAATCAGATGGATTATACCTTTTCAGTAGCCTTCTTTCTTAAACCGATCTCCTCAATACTGGAGTATGAGGATCTTCTTCTTCTGATTCTCATTCTTCTGTAGAGTCTGATTCATCATCCTTTATATCAAACTCTATTTTCTCTGGTTCTTCCTTACTTGGTAGGACTTCTTGTTTAACAACATCCTTCATTTCTCTAAATACCACATCTCAGCTATACACTACCTTCTTAGTTTCTGGGTTCCAAATCTTATAACCTTTGAGACCATCTTTATATCCAATAAAGATACACTTTTCATCCTTCTTATCTAGCTTACTCTTGTTTTCCTTTGGAACATGAACATATGCATCAAAACCAAATACCTTGAGATGTGTGAGAGAAGGTTTCTTACCAGTCCATACCTCTTGTGGAGTCTTGTCATCCAGCGTTGATGAGGGTGATATGTTGACCAGGTAACATGCAGTACCCAATATTGCCTCTTTCCAGAATTCTTGCCCCAACCTGACGCCACTGATCATGCACCTTGATTTTTCCATCAGCATCATGTTCATCCTTTCTACAACTCCATTCTGTTGAGGTGTATATGGAGTAGTCTTCTTCCTTGCTATACCACACTTCTTACATAATTCTTCAAATTCATTCCCGCAGAACTCTCCGCCATTATATGTCCTCATCACCTTAATTCTTCTCTCTATTTGATTCTCAACAAGATCCTTGAACTCTTTAAACATGTCAAAGACTTCATATTTATTCCTGAGGAAATATATCCAAGTATTCCTCGATAATTCATCTATAAATGAGACATAGTACACATATTTTCCCAATGATGGGATCGACACAGGTCCAAAAACATCACTGTGAACTAGTTGTAAAATTCCTTCTGCCCTCGTTGCACCAAAGGAGAATCTTACCCAATTATGCTTCCCATATACACAATGTTCACATAAATCAAAATCCAGAGAGCAATTAGACATACCTTCACTCATACCTTTACCATGTAGTAGTCAAAGACCCTTCTCTTTGATATTCCCCAATATTTGATGCCACAACATAACCTTTTCTCCAGAGACTGTAGGATTTCTTTCTTCTTCAACTCCAATATCAGGAACAATGGAACTATTACATCCATCACTAATAGTGATTCCTTGCAACTTATACATAGTTACAAACCAAAATCCCTTCAGCAACACCATTTCTCCTCGAACCATCCTGCAGGTTTCCTTTTCAAATATTGTTTTTACCCCTGCATCGTCCATTTTTCTTACATAAATCAAATTTCTGGCCAAACCTAGGATTTGCAGAACACTAGGAAGTGTTCTAATCCTTCCATATATGAGCCTCAAATTGACTTTTCGTCATCCTATGATTTTGGTTGTCGAATCATCACCTAAGAAAACATTACCTCCATCATACCTTTCATATTCGCAGAACCACTCCCTGTGGGGAGTCATATGAAAGGATGCACCAGATTCAACCAACCATGCCTCATGATCTACATGTGTGCTTAAAGAAGCCAAGTACAAATCCCCTCCTTCTTCCTTGGAGGTCTTTTCTTTTGTAGAAGGATATTCTTCAAATCCCTTCTTTTTCTCAACTTCGGATCTACATTGCTTCTTGTAGTGCCCTTCTTTTCCACATCTCCAACATACCTTTACAAACTTTCCGGGAGATTTAGATCTACTCTAAGACTTAGTATCCCACTTGATAACTTAGATCTATTTCTTTCCTAGGAACGTCCTCTTGCAAATAATGTGTCTGTGCTCTATCCTTCCATATTCTTCCGTCTCATCTCCTCTGACAACAAGGATAAGACCACTTCATCAAAATTCAAGGTAGTTGTATTACTACCTATGGCCACAACCATATTATCCCAGGAGTCAGGTAAAGAACATAGTAAACCGATACATTTATCTTCATCTGAAATTTTAATCTCAACAGATATTAACTGACTTACCACAATATTGAATGCATTCAAATGCTTTGCCATCGAGTCTCCATCTCTCATCCTTAGGTTATACAACTTCTTTTTCAGGAATAGTTTATTTACTAGGGATTTAGACTGATACAAATTCCCCAACTTATCCCATAAATCATTGGTTGTAGCTTCCTCTGACACATTTAGTAATACTGAATCTAAGAGACACAGTCGGATTGTGCTCTTCAGCTTCTGATCCAAATTTTTCCATTCATCTACTAAAGTTCCTATAGGTGCAATATCTAGATCTACCATGATCCACTAATCTCTGTCCACCAATAGATCTTACATCTTGAGCTTCCACGACTCAAAACTTTTCCCATTAAACTTCTCGATCTCCATTTTCGAATTGCTCGCCATTTCTTTTCACCTGAAAAATCAATACCACAGATCTCACACTATAACAAGGCTTATCACAGTCCCAAGCCAAACCTTTGACCACAAAGGCATCCCCCTAAAGCCAACAAAGCTCTGATACCAAATGTAGATTTTAACCTTGTATAATATTTACTGCAAACATATTTTCAGTAAAAGAATAGAAAAGATACAATGGAAAATACAAACATTACATAGAGATTTTTCCCCTGGAAACCCAAACTGGGAAAACTAGCATATTCTATATTCATTCATAGTGATACATTGTTTACAATAAAATATACATATAGGAGCCAGCGACATCCAAAACCCTAACCCAATGACTTGGATTAGTCAACAACCTTAATTCCTTAACCAAAAATAGAAAACCATCGAAAAAAACCATGTGTCGAAAAACCTCCCAACAATGGACACGAAAATTGAGGCAACACAAAAAATGAGGCAAAAATGTGACACGTTTCTCGAGGCAAAAAAAAAACCTCAATGGAGTTGCCCCCGAATCCTTGCGTGGGGGGATTTCGCCCCCCTACACCCCCCAAGGGAGGGACCCCCCCCCCCACCTCAAACCCCCCATGCGCGCCCGGCGCAACCCAAACACTACTACTCGTGCAAAGAATATAACACATACCCAACAATTATTTCACAAATAGTTGAGCATATACAACACATCCCACTATTTATTATTTATACATGCATCCACACAACACATCTAGAGTAACCATAGACAACACACACACCCTCTCTCTCTCTCTCTCTCTCTCTCTCTCACACACACACACACACACACACACACATGAGCACATGCACACCCAAACATGCATATTCCTCGAGATTAAAGGAGTTGGCGTTTTAACAAATTGCAAGAACTTTGGAATAATGGTGAGCAACGAAAGGAAGGTGATTGGAATTTCTCCAGGAATCATTTACAATGGCACATGTGTTTGGTATCATGACATAGTAGAAATAATTTCCAATGACGAAGGCAACATAATGACTCCTTCCTATGTTTCTTTTATTGATACATAGCACCTAATTGGGGATGTCACTAAGAATCAAGTGGACATGAATCCCCAACACAAGGTATTAGATGCCAAGAGGTTGATTGGAATTTGTTTTAGTGATGCTTATGTGTAGAGTGACATGAAGCTCTGGCCCTTCAAGGTCTTGTCTAACCTTGGTGATAAGCCCACAATCGAGGTCACTTACAAGGATGAGAAGAAGCAATTGTCCCCCAAATAAATTTCCTCCATGGTGCTCACTAAGATGAAAGGGATTGTCAAGGATTTTCTTGGCTAGACTGTTAAGAATGTTGTCATTACTATTCCCACCTATTTTAATGACTTGTATAGATAGGAGACCAATGATGTCGGTCTCATTGTTGGGATGAATGTGCTCATGATCATCAATACATTTGTTATATTCTAAGTGTTTGACAAAACGTGTGTTGACAAAGTGTTTGATGAAATCCTCAATCCCAAGCATATTAGATGGCAAGAGTTTGATGGAATGATTGCATGCTAAGTGTTTGAATAAATATCTATTCAACAAATTTGTGCTGAAAATCTTGATACAAAGGCCAAATTTTATACTATGATCAAGTCCCTCTTTGGGAAAACCTTATGCATGTGGGTGAATTCTACTACTTATGTGGTGGATTTAAAGTAGAGATTGGAACATTTTTAGGGGATTCTTGTTGCCCATCAATGTCTCTTTGTAAGGGTAAACAAATGGAGGATCTATCACATCATTTTGATTATCATATTTGTAAAAATTCAACCCTTATCTTGACATTGGGTTTGCATGGAGGAGTGGGGCAGAAAAGTAGTCTGCCATTCTCGAAACCTCTTTCTTTTAAAGAGTTGGTTTGGAATAAATCATCTAATTCAGTGTCTTTGAACCCTCTTATCTCTACTATATATATTGTGAATCCATCCAACTAGGTGCCTAAATTAGATTATTGATTCCAAACCATCAGACGTAGTGCTACTACGTCTGTCAAACATCAAATGTAGTAGCACTACATGTTCCTTGAGTAGGTTGTATATCGTCCAATCATCCATATAAACTTCTATAAACTTGTGAAAATATTCTCGAAAAGCTGCTATTACAATCTGGGAAAAAACTGCAGGAGCATTTTTTAGGCTGAATGGAATCACATTGTATGCAAATGACCCCCACTTTGTTATGAATGTGGTCTTCCTTTTGTCTTCTTCTGCAATCCTTACTTGGTGATACCTCGAAAATCCATCTGTAAATGAGTAAGATTTTTTCCCTGCAACCTTTTCTATCACCTCATAGGTAAAATGTGTTGGGAAAGGGTCATGCACATGGCCAGAGTTAAGGCTTATGTAGTCCACACAGACCCTAATGTCCTATGTGCCTTTCTTTCTCTAGATGACTATTGGGCTAACCCATTATGCTTCTTCCACTACAAAAATAAGTCCATCTTCCAACATCTTGTCTATTTCCCTCTTAACCTTATCTTTCACTCTGGGGTTAAGGCGATATGGTCTATGCCTTACAAGCTTTGATCCTGGTTTTAGTTCAATCTTCATCTCCCCCATAGCCCCTTTAATCCCTTTTAGCTATGAAAATTTCTTTGGGAACAAATCCTCATACTCTTGCAATATGATATGTATTTCTTGACTAGTTTTCTCATCCTAGTAGTCTCCCACCATAGCTATCTTAGGTTGCTATGTGGTCCCTATATCAACTTTTCATGACTTCAATGGATGGTTATAAGAACCATCAGTCTGACTAGGTATGATGTTCTAGATTTCTTTTCTCCCTTTTGTCTCCTTAATGGCTAAGTTTCTCAATTCTTCTAAATCATCCAGGCTTTCCAAATCATTCTCAATATTATATCATTCTATAGGTCTCTTTTCCAAGTTTAGGTGAAGGTTAGGATGAAATTCTTGGTTGTGCTTTGCACATACCACTAGGCTTGATTTCCATTTACCAGTATATGTAAAAGGAATTCCTTAATTCTTTGCAGGACTACTTCAAGCTCAGGGTACTTACTTGTAAACGAAAAGTCCTTTCAAAATTGATCTGCTAACGTTTGCCAATCGCTGGTCTGTCTTATATTTTATTCATACATGTACCAAGCTTTCAAGATTGGACCTAGTGAATGGGTAAATACTTGAACCCAGAAGTGAGATGGTATTTCCGCAACTTTCCATTGTCTTATGCATTGTTCAATATGTGCTTTAGGATCAGCCTGTCCATTGAACAATTGTGCAACTTGGAATTCCGTCTGCATCTCTGATTCCAGCTGCTCCTTATCTCTAAATCTATATCAGATAGCTTGCTTCAAATCTTCCTAGTTCCCAACTAAGGCTTTATGATTAGTCCACCATTTGGAAGCGGTGTCCTTGAGGGATAAATCCAACACTGAGATCCTTTGATCGGTCGCTATATTTTCTTCCATGTTGACCAGAAAACTATCAAGTTTTAAGCTACCATCATATATCGGGTGTTCTCTGATCTCGGTTCCAACCCATCTAGTTGCTCTGATAGTTGCGCATATTCTTGAAAATCTCTCATATGAACCTTGCTTCCAACTGTCAAATGTCAGTTCTAAATCTTCATCCACTGATTGTATGCTCCTCCAACTTATTGATCCATCAACAGTCGAATTTATGTAATATTCTCTTGTTCTTGTTTTTATAGTGTACAACTGATCCAAGTCTTCTCCCTCCATATTGTTGTCTGTGGGCTCCGTGTATCGAGGGACTACATACGGATCCAAGGGTTGAACTACTTTTATTCCATCTTCCTCAAACGTCAGAGTGTCTTTCTTTAGGTCGATCACTACATAGTTGTCATAATCCCAATCAATACCAAGTAGTGTCAGATAAGGGTCCTTATCCCCCATGATTTCGATCACCTCAAAATTAGCTACAGTCTTTACTCCCACAACATCTATTTCCACATTCTTTAGTCTTCCTATTGGAAAAATACAATATTGATTGGCCATTCTTAGCTGGATTGGAGAATATGTCAACTGGGGTTTTCCTAAGGCTTCCCAAGTCTTTTTAGGAAGTATGTTAACATCAGATCCTAGATCTAACATAACATCCTTAATATTAAACTCATCTAGTTGGGATACTAATCTAAACTCTTTTCCAGTTCGTACTTTCCTTATTTGCACTCTCTGAGTATTCTTCTCAGAAAGATTAGTCCTTATTCTTGTTTTTGGAGATTCTTCATTTCCTAAAACTAGGTATAGTGTATTGCGCAACTTTTCTATCAACTGGTCATTCCCCAGAATATCAGAAAATAATTGAAACCATAGGTCAACTACATTTTGTGATTGCTCAGGTTGTCTCATCGAGACTACAGGGTTTCTGGGTGCAGGGGATGAAGCAGGGACTTGTGCAATCTTAGGGTACCTAATAGGTTGAGGGGGTTTCTCTTATATTTTGGGCTTAGGGATATTCTGAAATACTTCTATGGATTTTTTAAAGAATAGCTTATGTTTCAAAGGATCATACATGTCCTCCTTAGGCGTTGCTTTTTGGATCTGAGGCAAATTATCAGAATTTGCGCCAGTCTTTTCTCCTCCTCGAGTAACAATATTAAGGTTGGGCAGTTGTCCCCTAATAAATCTCTTTATCTATGAACTAATGAGGTTATTTCCTCATTTACGTACCCGATCTTCACATTTTGCGATTAGTTCTAGGCATTCTTTAGTTGTGTGTCCATTGGTTCTGCAGTGAGAGCACCATGGCCGCCTCGGATGAGGACAGTCTCTAGCCATGTGGCCTTGCTCATCATAGTTGTAGAATATAATTTGTCCTCTTCCCCCGGTTCTTCCTCCCCTGAAATCTCCTCCGACTCCACCTCCTCGACCTCTTCCTGGTCCCTAAGGGGTTTCATTCACCCTAAATGTTGTTCGATCCAGTATGTCTGCAGGTGCATCCAATGCTCTACACTGGTTGGTATCATGTGTGGTAGATGCGCAAAACTCACAATGCATAGTATTCATTGTTGTTGAATACTTATGAATAATGGGGCACTTTCTTGGCCCATCCCATGGATTCGGAAAATCTCACATTACTCAACTGATGGTGTTGCTTGATTACCTAGAAAAGCGTGATATGGATTTGGGGTATGGAATGGTAAAATTGTGGATACTTTCACCCTCCTATGGGTCTTGGTGCAGGTCCCATCATATTCTAAGGTGGTCCCATTCCCCTCATTCGTGGACATTCGTTCGCCAGATGTCCTTCTGTGTAGCATCCAATACACCAGACTTGCATTCGTCCTGGTCTAGGTATCATCAATTCTTGAATATTCTCTGTAAGAACTGATATTTTCCCTTGTAGTTGTGCCAAATTTGCATCTTTTGGGGTCTGATCACTCTCAGGCTCCAAGGATATCCTTCCATGGCTTCAATCTTCATTGATTGTTTCAAGGCATATGTCAAAGAGGTTATCCATTGTTGTGTTAACGGGATCCGTGTGAGAGGTATACCATTCTCTTTGGTGTTACTCATGAATGGGATGTGCCAACCTTCCTATAGCATCTTTAAACTTTTGGATATATTCCCATGCTGATTCACCTTCCCTTTGATGAATTTCTTGCAACTCAGACAGATCTTGTTGTTCTAACTAAGGTAGCTTAAACTTTGCTATGAACTTTGTATGTACCTGGTCAAGTGTGAACGCTTGACCTTTCATTCCTGGCACTCCTGGCTCAATAACCTTCATGTACCACTTGAGAACACGACCTCTCAAGGTAGTCTAGAACTCAAGCAATTTATTCGCATCTGGAGTCCCTCTGGACCTCCAGATTGCTTCACACAAGAACCAATGTTGCTCAACATCTTTGTCTCCTTTACCCCATAATTTTGGGCATCGAGCAATCAAACCTCCTGCGTTACCAGCCATTGTTTATCTTACTACTCCTACCAAAATAAAACCTAATGTTCCTGGTTGCGACCTACCAGGGGATCCCAATAGCCTCCCTGTACTCACGCTTCCCAGTTGTGAATGACTAACTAGTTGTACTGGAACATAAATAACATAAGAAGGTAGTATAGAATTTACCACTTGTGTATGAAACACTTGGGGTATGGTTGATTCGGGGCTAGTGCCACTAGCTTCGGGGCGGGTTTCTTTGATCTGGGGGGGTCTCATTCAAATCCTCTGGAGCGATCTCTTTAGTCGGATTCCCAATCTTTCCTATCATCGAGGATGAATCTTCTCTCTCTTCTTCAAGATACATGTTGAATTCTTCCTCTCGTGATTCTACACCTTCTTCTTCTTGTCCACCCTCCTGGGGACTTCTCTCTCTCTGGGCTTCTCTCTCATTTAACCTTTGACTAGCCAGTCTTTCATGTCTTCTCATCTTTCGCAACTCTTCCATCTGTCCTTCCTCTACTTCTCCTAGTCCGACCTCTTTCCACAAATTCTCGGACTGTTTTTCTACTTTATTTATCTTACCGCTCCACCACTTCTCAACTATGGTGGCTCTTTTCAAGGCTCGCTCATCTCTTGAGTCCATTTCTTATTGCTTCCCCATTTTCAAATAACCCTCTCCCCTCTCTTCAAGCCATGACGCCACCCCAAACTCACCCCACCCCAAGCGAGGGTGTTTATGCTACCATATCAGTCGGGGACATAGTCAGCATCCCCTCTTCCATCAAGAAAACCTTAATCCACAGGGGGATTTCTCTCAACAGTTTTCCCCTTGTGTCTTTCTTGACATATTCTTCTGCTCGTGAAAAATATTGGTGATTCTCAGTTGCAAACTCGATAATGTATCCATCTAATGTTGTATTGACCCAGAAATCGATTGCTCGCGTTACCGAACGATCTGTTCGATGAAGTGTTGCAATATTTTCTATATCCCAAGCATAGCTATTCTTGACTCTCTCTTGGAATTCCAGATCTTCTTGGAGCCCATCTATCTAGTGGAAAATTTCTTCAGGGAACTTAACCCAGAATATCTCGTACTAGTCGCTCGATATTTATGAGTAAAAGACTACCTCTCGCGTATCTTTCACAAATTTTCCTCTCAGCTCTGCTTCTTTCCATATAAAGGTGTCACAATTTTTCTCCCACCATTGGTGAATATTAGATCTGTGAATCCGCGGAAGCATTCTCCCTACAGGTTCCCTTTTAAAGCAGGTCTCAGCAACATAACCATTTTGTTGGCACGGAATTAATCAGACCAGGGTCCTTCTCAGGTTACCAACAAAAGGTACTGATTAGTCTAGAGCGTTGGCATTTTCATCTCCTCCAAAGAGAAGAAGTCTCACCCGAAGCACAACCAAGACAGAAAGATAGGGAAGGGAAAGGAGAATACTTAGGTGGGTTCCCAGAACCTTCAATATTCACCATGATCTTGCGCAAGATAGTCTAAATACAGAACAAATACGAACTCATGCATACTGGGACTAAAGATACTTAAGTTGTGAAAGCAGATGTACACAGAGACAACATATTGATATTATCAAGCATAAATAAGTACTGTAAAGATACAATGCATAAGCATAAACATAGAATGACACATTATATTTCAAAATTATGGGTCCTTCTTCATCTATTATCATCAGAGCTTATCGGATACAATCTCAGAGATACAAATTAGTACTTTGTTACAGACTTCTGACTCCGGACTCATGTCGCAGAGCTCCATATACCCAAAATTGTATACAGATTACATTCACATAACCTTTCCTCAACAAAACCCAACCTACTATATCAACAACAACAACAACCCTGTTACAATAATGTTCATCTCATATATAGACTAAGTGGGATCTTCTGGCTTTGGTTTTGCATGCTTTCTTGTTTTGTTGTAACTGATTTTTCCTTGTTGGCATTGCGCTGTCCCTTTCCGCAACCGATTTATGTTTATTTACTTGCTTCCACTGTCCAACTTCTTCGGTAGCTTACGCAACTCGTGTTAAACCAAAACTGGGACTGTAGTCCTTCTTGTGCATCTTCCAATCCAAAAATGAAGGGCCCAACATGCCACATGTCACCACGAGTAAATATTGACAAGTGGCATATAACGCATTAGTTAATTAATTTTAAAATATTTTTTCAGGAATTCAAGTCTCTGAGACTCTGTAGTTTCGCAACTTCAGGATTTTCAGGGCTTTTAACATTTTGAGCTTGAACTCTTGAATCGCAAAGTCCCGAAATGAACTTCGTATTTCTCTGTTGTTTAAACATTTTGCAATTATGGAACTCCGAAGTTGTGAGAGCCATTGATCTAGATGACTATCAAATTTTAACGATTAGTATTTGATCTGCCCTGTCAAGATGTAATAGAAACGTCTTTTAGTCTAAGAAACAATATTCCTAAGTTTAAGAAAATTATTTTGAAATGAACAAAACAATAAGAAAATTTGACAAAATTTGATTTTTATTGGAAAATTTCAATTATGTTCTACATAGGCTCCATTTGGGGATTTTGGCTCCCTATGAGGCACAAAAGGATAGTAGACCAGATGCCTTTATTGGGTAAATTGAGTCCTTATTGCTTTTGTTTATTGATTTAAAATGTTTTATTTCTTTATTTGAAATTTAATCGTATATAGAAAAGATAAACATAATCATATCTAAAATCTTAAAGCATATTTGGTGTTTGATTTCAAGCCAGGATAATAAGTGCTTTATTTTCTTAAAATTGATTCCATAATTTTTTAGGATAATCAAAGTAAATTTAACAAAAATTATCACATTTTAACTGACTCTGTTCGCTCTCAAGGTTATAAAGATGCAAAGTATGTTTATTTAAGGAATCCAAGTTGGTTTAGGATATAAATATTATTGAAAAAGAACTAAAAAACAGAGTATATTATATAGATGTGTAAGACATCCCTACAGACATCATAGATATTGTTTCACTGCCAGCAGGCCTATTCAGTACCCCGGTGAAGTTATCTATATCTCCTTTTATTTAATTTCCTTTCACCACTTCAAAAACAAGCTTTCATTTAACTGAGATGGGGGAAATCAATATATGAATTTCCTTTCATCATCTCTATTTGGACAAGATGGGGGAATCAAATTGTGAATTTTCTTTCACCATCTATCTTTGATTTTATTACTTTGAAGTGGGGGAAATCAATTTGTATCTAAGATACAAGGGATGACATATGTTTCTGATCTGATGAAAAACAAGGTCTGTCTACAGTTTTAAGAATACTCTGAGATTAGTTTTCTTTCAATTCCAGGTATACCTTCGCTTATAGGTAAATTAAAAAAAAAAAAAATTATTTTCAGGGATAAACCTTGAGCAAAGTCATCCGCTGAAATATGATATTAGGACTAAATTTACTAGGATTACCCTAGACATACTTTTTCAATTAAAATCAAGAAACATAAAAAAATCTTCGCTCGACTTGTTTTAAAAATATGCTTTTAATTTTTTAGTGTTAGGCTAAGTTTTGTCATTTCTACAAGGACTAATATGATTGAGAATAAAGGAGAATACTATTCGTAGAGAGAGAGAGAGAGAGAGAGAGAGAGAGAGAGAGAGAGAGAGAGAGAAATATATCAGAAGTTTGAATCATCTCAATCTGAACAAAAAATAATTCACACGAGTTTCTATGTCAAGACAAGACTCTTGATTTGCTCTGTTCCGCAATCATATTCTATCTGTCTTGTTTTTCTTATAATTATTTATTTATTTTCGTACTGGACATGATCGTATATCTAATCAGAATTATGTTACATATCGTCTCCTCACTGCTTCTCCATTCTTTTCAATAAATGATGAAGCCATCTTTAATTAGTGGGAATTATCCCTCATGTATGTTATAATCGGCCTTTTCATTTTTACTAAATAGTAAGAAAGAATAGGAGTTGTTACCCAATTTCTTTGAAGTTTTGAAAAAGGAATTGTATTTATTCATCACCTAATTCCAACGAGTCCGAAAAATGGGAAGGGATGAGAGGTGAACGTGATGACTGTGAATGTGTCGATTTTGCGATATTTACTCTTTAGGAAAAGGTTCAGGAGCATTCAAAAATGATTTGAGACCTCCAAAATTCAAACTTTCAACTTCACCAGTGGATTCAGTCTCGGGAAATGTGACATTGAGAGGAAATTGCGACTATAACAAGAGTTGTGAGTCAAAATGTGGTTCGTTTAATCTCTCATCATCGGCAATTGAGACTTTTGTGAAGACCACAATAACCAATGAACATTCCTACAGAATCAGTTGGGTCTCGAGTTTCTACAACATCATCTCATTTTTTTGAAGAACGTTCACCTCCAGCAGATCGTCAGAATGTTGAAGAACTTCGATCATTGGCCCTTCAAGAAAATGTGGAACTTCAACAGTTAGAAAATTCTATGGAAGTGATGAAAGTAAAACACAAGGAAGATATAATTCATATCAGTAGTCATTAGTAGGCTTCCATATTTACTTTGTTTTCATTTTTTGAAACTGTGAAAATTTGACAAAGCTAAGTAGAGAGATAGGAAGTCATTGTACAAAATGTCAAGTTTTAAACACATAATTTCTAAAATTTTGTATTCAAAAACTGTTATCATGTTTTGATGGTCCTACTCTGAAATTTTCAACTATTTTTGTTAAGAGGAGTATTTTTTTATTAAGTACTGAGTGAGTTTTATTTACGAAAAGTAAAAGATGATTTTTTTTTTTATAGAATTTTTTATTTTTATTTTTTATTTTCCTTGAAATAAAATTGAAACCATTATTTTCTTGAAAACATTTACATAAATTTAGCACTCAAAAATACTTAAATAACTTCTGAAAAAGAAAAAGAAACAAAAATTTCCCAATGTAAATCCAATCCAATCTGGTATATACAATGGAAACTTAAAAAATAAACTACTTCATAAAATGTTTTAAAAAATGCCCATTGATAGGGACCTTGAGAATTTATCCATTTAAATTTTCAAGAGAGGATGAATTTCTCCCTTCAACTGCTGCAATTTTGAAAGGACCAAACCAGAGATAGTCAAATTTTCCATGTTTCCCAACGTCTTATTTTTTGGCTTCCCACTTCAAGACTAAATATCCAAGAAGAAACTATTTGTATTTGGATTTCTTATCAAAGATGGCCTTCATATTGTCTTAGTATTTCTTAAGATTATCATCCACTTCTCTTATGTTCTATTGGACTTCCATTATTTGATTTATTCTTCTCGTCAAATCATTTGGTTCTTCATTAGCATCATGCCATAGTTTCATCACAGGAAGAGCAAGATTAATAGGAAGAATAACATTTTTGTCATAAACTAATTGGAAAGGAGACATAACTATTGATTTATTGGTGCTAATTTTGTTTTCCAATAGAGCATATTTTAAATGTATATGCTAAGTTTTCTTATTTTCTGTCAAAACCTTCCTAATTATTGTCATTAAACTTTTATTAAATGACTCTGCTTGCCCATTTCCCTGAGGATAATAAGTTGTGAAATGACCCAAAATGATATTATATTTTTGACAAAAAATTATCATAGAAATAGATTTGAAATATTGTGCATTATCTCTGACTATTTTTCTCGGACAACCAAACCTTGCGAGAATGTTCTCTTCCATAAAATTTATTACTATTGAATCTGTAGCATTCTGAGTTGGAATAGCTTCTACCCATTTAGTAAAGTAATTAGTAGCAATTAAAATCCATCTGTGTTGGAAACTTGATTGTGGATGAATATCTCCAATGAAATCTAATCCCCATTATTGTAAAGGAGCTTCAGCTTTAACGGGAATTAAAGGTAAGGCAGGGAGATTTTTCTTTCCAGCAAAAAGTTGGAATGATTTGCAAGCTCTGACCCTTGCATTTGCGTCAATGAATAACCTTGGCCAATAATAGCGTGCACTTAAAATTTTATAAGTTGTTTCTCTCCGAGCATGGTGTCCTCACATAATCCTTTATGAAAATCATCAATGACACCTTATGTTACAGGTTCTGTAAGGCAACATAATAAGAAACCCAAAGGATCCTTCCAGTATTACTTAGCATTGATAATGCAATATTTGATCACCTGTAATTTTAAGGTTCTTGCCTTGGAAGGAGTCATGTTAACAGGACATTGAAGAGTAAGAAGGTACGACATTATATTGTTATACCAATAAGAGGAAGAAAATTTGTCGTCAATCTGAATTATTGGCAGTTGATCATCAATGTATTCAATGTGTGGGAGAGAATTTTCAGACTCGAAATGATTTGTTCCCAGGGCTCTAAAATTTGATTCAACAAGTAATTTTTCTAGACCCTGTCCTTTTACCAGTTTGGTTGGTTTGACTTCCAAATCATATTCTTGAATTTTCTCCAACCATTTTCCCCTTCTTCCATCATTGTCAAGATGAATTAGGATATCTTTGACTATGCTAGTGGGTACATATGTGATTATTCTTGAATGTAAAACATATGTCTGGAAAGCCTTGAGTGCCTTGACCATATCATAAGCCTGTTTCTCCAGAATATCATCTTTTAACTTTGCATCTCTGAGGATTTTACTAAAAAATGAAATAGGTTGCTCAAATCCTTCATAATTTTTTTGTAGGAGCATTGTTGCAATTGTATATTCGGATGCAAAGGAAAATATTAAAAACTCCTTTGTATAATCAGGACTTATCAGCACTGGTGCTTCTCATATAGCTTACTTGACTCATTGGAAGGATGCCTTATATTTCGTTTTCCATTTCACCTCATTATCCTTCTTCAACATATATGTGATCAATTTGATAATTTCGGCAAAAATTGGAATAAATCTTCTCAAGAAATTAATTCTTCCTAAAAATGATTGAATTTCTTTTTTGTTTCTAGGAATATTGATTTGATCAATAGATTCAACTCTTTTTTGATCTACTTTGATTCCATATTTCGATATAATGTGTCCTAATATCTTACCTTCTTGCATGGAAAAATGAGATTTCTTAGGGTTCAAAGACAAACCAAATTTTATGCATTTGTCAAATGTTTGTCTAAGATGTACCAAGTGTTTTGTATCAGAATTAGAAAAGATTGTCGGATCATCTACATAAATAACAATAATTTATCTTTTTCACCAACAAATGCTATATCCATTGCTCTTGAGAAGTTGCACCTGGATTCATCAATCCAAAAGGCATTTTGTCATACATAAAAGTTCCCCATGGAGTAGTAAACGCAGTTTTTTCTTTATCATTTTCATGGAAAGCTATTTGATTATAGCCCAAAAATTCATCAATCATAGAAATCCTATTTTCCCCAACCACCTTTTCAAGAACATGATCTATTTTAGGAAGAGGGTAATTGTCTTTTAAACAAGACCGATTCAAATTTCTAAAATCAACACACAGTCTTATCTCTCCATTCTTCTTTCTGACAGGAACCAAATTGGCTACCCAATCAGAGTATATAAGAGGTACGATGATTTTTGCATCAAGAAGATTTTTGACCTCCCTTTATATTACTGGCAAGAGAATAGAGTTTATCTATCTAATATTTTTCTTGAAAGGCTTGATACCTAGTTTTAATGGAATCTTATGCTTGATAATAGAAGTATCATAAGTTTTTAAGTCTTCATAGGACCATTGAAAATCATCTTTATATTCTTTGAGTAATTCAACATATTTACTCTTCAGTTCAGTGGGAATATATTTAGACAACTTGACCAGTTTCAGATTTTCATTTGATCCACATTACAATATTCATACTCTTTAGGTTGAGGACACAAGGTAGATTTTAAAGGGATATCATTTTGGTCGAACAACCTTTCTAACAGAAAAAGACCCTTAGGAATTTGATTATTCTTTAGCAAGAGAATTTTGTGATTTGCAATTATATCTTTGAATTCTCTAGATTTTCTCCTTCTTGCATAATCCAAACTGGATCATTTTGATTTTCCCGATCTATGTGTGTCTCATAAAATTCATCTACCATATCCAAAAATTGTTTTATTTGTTCATCAACTTCAAAAAATTTCCAATAGTGAACGTTATTTGGAATTGAAGGTTTGTGTCTCATTTCAATGTGATATTTCAATTTTAGAACAGTGGCTGGTATGAAGGTAGCTGCTAGCTAATGAATCTGCTTGTTGATTATGTAATCTGGGAATAGCATGAATGTTGAAAGATAAGAAAAAGTTTTCTATCAGATCCCATGCACAATTTCTATAAGATCTCATTCTATGATGCTTAGCTTGATATAGTTGTATGATCTATTTTACAATAAGTTTTTCATCCCCATATACTATCAAATGTTTGATTTTTAATTTTCCAGTAGCTTCTAATCCTAAAATTAATGCTTCGTATTCACATACATTATTTGTGTAATCAATGTCAAATTTCAATCTATAGGAAAAAGGGATGTAATGTTCATCATTTGGTGCCACAAATAGTACTCCAACTCCTTCTCCTTCCCAAGAAGAGGCACCATCGGAAAAAAAAATTCCACATCCCATCTCTAATATTTACATTTTCCTTTGGAGCTTCTATTTTTGTATTTTCATTTTCTGTACAAACTTCAAAATCATCATCTATAGATAAAATATAATTTCATAAATCCTGATCAACAACATAGACTGGATAATTATTAGGGTCTTGAGGATCACTTACTGTATAGGACAATATATTTTCTTTGTACAATCTGGTAAGCTGTCCACCAAAAATAGGAATAGTGGCATATGTCATGTCCAACTAAGTTGATCCTCCTAACTTTGCACTCCTAGAACTTGATAAAATCATGCCATATTTTGCAAGAACATAATCTACTACCACATCCATAAGAATACTTTAACTGGAATTTGAGCTAGATTTAAAACTAAATCTTTAATCATACCCAGACACTTAACCTTTCTAGAGTCAAAAGAGTATAAATATTGATAAGGTCTGGTAATTTGTAAGCCCAATTTTTCCATTATTATTTTCAACATCAAATTATGTGAAGCACTTGAATATAGCATACAGTTATGTAACAAATGATCATGCATAGTAAGGGTGATATAAAATGGAGCCACTAAGTCTTTATCGTTTTCAATATGTGGTCCAAACATAATCGTTGGTTTCTCATCTTGCAAGTTAATAACATTAGCTTGACACTCTGCATCTGGAAAATTAATTACTTTTGAAATATGTTTCTTGTAAACCAAATTTCTGGCAAGTTCAACCAGAGGGACTGGAATTTTAATCTTATTCAATTCATTCTCAAGATTGAACATGCCAACTAATTTTTCTAACTCTTTGGTTTGTACCTCGGCTTCTTTGTTTTCCATCTTTTTAGTTTGTGTTGATTTTGTTTCAACTTGCTTTATTTGAGCATCTTGTACTTCAGTAGGTGATTTTGAAACCACTGCTTCATTTTCTTTATTCTGTGCCAAGATCTGTTTTGGTGGATTGGTAGTGGAATTCTTATATCTTGGCCTCAAATCATATTTATTATGAATCTCATCCATTATTGAATCGGCAAGATCCTTATATTGTAATGTAGTGTCTCCCACGTTATTGATATTTTTCTCATCAAATAATGATCTAAGATTTAAAGATTTTTCATAGTCTTGTTGAGTTAAATGAGGTTCAATATCATCATCACTGACATCGTTTATATTCTCATCTAATTCATCATAATCTTGAACATCATCTCCCTACATAATATTTTTTGTTTTAAAAGGGGCCTAAATCTTTTGTTCCTCATTCTTAATTTGCCTCTGTTGAATCTGAGGGTTTGTATTGAGGTTTCTCCTGAATTGATTTTGATTTCTAACATATGGGTTAGGTTTGGCTTTCACAATTTCCATCCTGGAAATTTTATTTGATAAATCTTTAATAATTTTAGTCATCTCATCCATCTTTTCCTCTTGTGTGTTTTTCCAAGAAATGGAGGGTCCTCCTTGTTCTTTAAATCTTTTAGGTTCTCGTATTCCCATCTCAACCTTTTTTTTCATTTTTCCTGATGCCATCATATTATATTCAATTTCGATAGCGTTATCCTACATTCCAACTAATGTTCTATCTCTTCTTTCCCTTAAAAGTAAATCAAAATCTGAATCAAATGCCCCTACAAAAGTAACATTACCAACTAGCTGGGAAGGTTTAACTTTGGCTAGGATTTTTCTATTCATTTTATTGAATATTTGGATAAACCTAGAAACAATTTCAGATGTTTTTTTCCTTAAAGCTCCAAATTCAGTTAAATAATATAAATGATATTTTTTCTCACCCCATTGTCTTATTAAAGAAGTTTCTAAATCATCATATGTTGCTATGGAATTCGCAGGAAGTCCCCTAAACCAAGTTTTAATTTGTCCCTCAAAAGTATGTACCAACAATCTCATGTAAACATCTTCATGTTCAATGCCAAGAATATCAACAAATTGATCAAAAAATTATATGTGTTTTGTGGCTGTTAATTCCCCTTCTCCCATGAATTTAGGTAAACTTTTCATATAATTCTCGGGTAAATCATGCAGAGCTAAAGGGAGGGCTAAGGAGGAATATCTAGTAGCGACTTTGGCAAAAATCCTCGAAGGAGGTGGTGGTGGATTTATATTTCCACTACCTCCACCACCTCGTTCACCTCCTACACCATCCATTGAAAGTTTTGGAAAAGAGATACAAGGATTGTAATGTATATTATCGAAGATTTGAAAATATTGTTGTGCTAGATCTTTAATTACTTCAGGAAGGTGAGAGTGGAGATATGCTAGATAATCAAAAGGTGGTGGATCTCGTGATAGGGATGTAAAATCAAACTTAGATGGAAAAAGGGAACTTGTGCTTGGTCTTTCAGATCGGCTAGATGGGTAAATGGGGAAAGTAATAAGAGATGAATCTAAGTACAAAGGGTGATCTTCAGGATTTTCAGGGATAGAAGCTTTCAGAAAGACTAAAGATAGTTCAATTATAGACGACATTAAGAGTTGAAGATGATTCTTTATTCTCACTGGTAAAAGTATCTATCGAAGAGAAAGACGTATTCTAGAAATTTTCTCCCTTTAGATCATATAGATTTACTTCAGGAATTAATAACCTCTGGATTTTCTAATTTAATTTCAGGAGTACTAGTTGAGGATTATGCGGAATGAGGTCTATTTTGATGTTTTGCTTTAGAACTAAGTAAAATTATTTCTTCCACTGGAATCTTAACATTAACTTGAGTAACCTTCGGTTGATAGACCTTACCTGCTGATGTAGATGTCTACTTTAGATATCCTTTGGTTTTCAGCAGTAATTTGGGATCTAAAACTAGCGTAGTTTGCTTATCATCTAGGTTTTTCTGGTATTTTTTCATCTGAATGCCAGCTTTTCTAGAATGGAGTCACCAGGTGAAAAATAAAAATGAGCCTTAACCTTCTGTTCAATTCTTGTTCACCATCAAAAATTGAAACTTAAACTTTGTCGTATTCCCAGGGAAAATAGTTTTGTTTCTTCAATCCCCGGTAACGTTGCCAAAAAGATGTTGTTCCTGAGATTTACTCTAGGCTCACAGAATAATGCCAAACATAAAAAAATTAAGAGAATTTGTTTTTATAATGCGTTTCTACCTTTATTTTTAAGATGAAACTTCGAATGAATTTCGATTAGAAAACATAGAGGACGTATCTCTTTCTTTGAGTGTTTTATAAATATTGAGTATATGAAAAGTAGCATTCATTAAAAATTATTGTCAAAATAAAGTAAGGTATCCAATACTGATAAATATTACTTTATCTGCGATAGAATAATCATGAAGAATGAGTCTTAAAAGATGAATTAAATGAGGAGATTCACACATATATAGGTCTTGTTTTACTTACAGTAATAACAAAGGAAAAGTTGTAGCTGAACAAACTTCCAATTATATGGACCACAGTAGATGTATTACTAAATTGTAGTCTTTCAATCTTTAAGGGATATAGAGTGAAGAAAATGAGGTTATGAAAATGAAATACACAAAAAGCACATAACTCAAGGAAATGAAATGTAGAATCTTTGTCTTCTCTTTCAAAATGGTATTAAGAAAGTTCTCTTTTACATTCGTCCGGAAGAAGCCTTCAATACATCTTTAATCTTATTATTTATACAAAAATCGTCTTAACCAAAAGTGGTTAGACTTTCCACATTCTTATCTCTCAAAATAGAATACAATCTAAACTAAAAAGATATTACAGGATATTGAGCATCTACTAAGATTTCTTTCGTCTGCTGGTGATTCATTCATCCTCTTTTTTCTCATGGATGCACTTGGATTTTATTGATCCTTGAATTTTGTATGCAGATCCAATAATGCAATAACAAACTTGGAGGGTTCAATATTTTCATTTAATTCAAACAAAAAATCATTTTTATGCACCAATGGTAGATTTCGTTGAATTTGAACTATTGTCTGTTGAGTGATCTGATGTTGTAAAATTGGTTTCACCAGACGATCATTTAACATTTGTAAATCAACATGATTTACATGTAGTAGAGCATTTTGTACACTCTCTCTGTTTTTCTTTAGATCTTTTTTACTCTTTTCGATCTCGACTTGCCCAAGTGTAGCATGAATACTACTAACATCAATTTCTGCCATTTCTAGATCTACAGCTAAAAGAGCTTCAAGACAAGAATTTTTTGCCTCTTTATCTAACCTTTTACCTTATTTAATATTGTTCTCTCAAGTCTTTAAAGCCATTTCTCCTTTTATCTGCTCAAATTCTGAAAAAAGGGGCAAGTCCAGGTACATTGAGATTTTTCCTCCACACCATAAATTCTTGAAATTTGGATCTGGCCATAGAATATTCCTTCTTTTTTTCATCAATAATCTTCAAAGAATTATTGATTACCTAATAATGTTTTTGGATGGCATCCAAACTTTCATGCAAATTTTGTTGGACAATCTGCAACTTCTCATTCGCCTCTGATGTTTGTTTCTTGATGGCAGATATATCAATTATTGTGGTCTCGAGTGTGGTTATATGAGCTTGCAATTGATTTATTAATTTATCTCACTAGGAGATAATGTTATTAATCAAGTGTTGATTTTGAAAACTTAATTTCAATTTATCCTCTAATTGTTTAATCGGTTGTTCAAAACCCTGTCTGACTTGGCTTACATCAAAATTGATTCTTTATCTGGCAGTAACTTCCATCTATTTCATATCATTATGCAATTGTTCAATCAAAAGATTATTTTGGTCAAGTTGTTTTCTCAAATTATCCACTGACAACAAGTTAGCAGTTGCAAATGCTCCCAGTGAATCTACTACCTCTTTTGCGAATTCAGGGTCGTTATCTCTTTGTCCATTGTTTATCATTCTTTGTGTTTTAGTAATTCATCCCTCTTTATGTCAAGATTGTCTTCGTATGATATCCTTCCTTTTCTTGTTGAAAAAGAAATCTTATGAAGGCATATCTTTAGGTTCAATAGGTGTCAAGTCATCTATATTGATAACCTTTGAACAAGGTAAATCAGAACTTGTTGCTAGGGGAGTCAAAGATGGTATGGGAGAAATAGGTGCAGCGGATTCTCCTTGATTTGTGACATATTTCATAGGAGTTTCATTGTTTGAAAATAACAGATAAAAATTGTGCCCATGTTTCATAAAAGCTTCAAATAATGCTAATAATTCTTGATCACTTTTACTTGGTATGGATATTCTTGTAATTATTGCATCTTTGGACAATGTTTCTGGTGACATTTCCACTTATTTAGTTTTTTCTTCAGGCAATTCATGTTGCTTTATATTTTTTTATTGTGCCACCTGTGAAGTTGGATTAATCCTTTGTTTTTCTTGCAATATTTTAGGTAAATTGGTCTTTTTGTGCTTTTGAAAATTGAGAAAACATGACTGTTGTTCTTGAGGAATATTTTGAAATCTGGATACAACCTCATCCTAAGATCTAACTCCTCTGAAAACCTCATCATAGTGTGAATCTTCATGGATGTATCTCTTCATGTTAAATTGAGCCAAATGATTTTCTACCACCGTATGTGGATCATGCTTTTTTAATTCAATTTCAACCAATTTAATATCATCTAAGGTCGAAGCCTCTACCTTAGCATGTCCAAAGTCTGATAATAAGAATATACCAACCTGTATCGGAAAGGTTGGCTAAACTCTTTTATGTGTGGCCTTAAGTTCTTTGGTGATGCCTGTTGAAACTGTTTGATAGGCTACTTCTCTACAAACAAGTTTATCTTGTAGAAATCTGGGAAGAGAATGTGGAGATGTGAAGCAACCGAAAACTTTGATGTAAGAAAATATTTCCTCAATGTATCAATCTACAATGGCACCTAAACTCCCAATAATTTGTTCTGAAATTCTAGGGGGAGGCTGACCATAGATAATTTTATGAATCGAAATGACCACATTGTGACAAATATAATAAAAAGAACTCTTTGCATTTTCCTCCCATAATTTAAAATGATAGAAATGTATGGGATCAGTGACAGTCGAAGTCCAACTCCAATTCATAAGAAGAAATGGGGTTCTGAAACAAATTGCATCCATAATATATGTGGACATATAGAAAGGAGCATGTTCTTCTTTATAATTTTGAGTTTTATAATCCCCAATTTTTTTAGCTAGGTTATCTGACAACATTTTTCCCCAATCGAACGTATAACTCTCAACAACTTCATGAATTATAAGAACCCACTCTATAGTAAAATGAGTAGGATTTTTCTTTCCAAACATTCTACAAAGAATCTTGGAAATATACAAAATATGGGCATCGCAAGAGGCTAAAGAGTATATACCCTGGATATCAGTTTTGAACTTATTTTGATTTCCCCACCAGGTTTTTACTATATCATGAACAATTCTACCAAATTTTGTGCATTCATCATTCTCAAACTTCATTATAAATGATGCATTGTAAGTATATTTGGGGTTGGGGGTTAATTTGTACATTACTTGTATGTCCTCGGGTCAGAATTATTCGGCAATGGTCTTCTAATGACTGTAGATGGTTCTGTTGGACAACT
>ML776549.1:3186961-3236370 GCA_009831015.1 Picea engelmannii
TATATGTATATGTATATGTATATGTATATGTATATGTATATGTATATGTATATGTATATGTATATGTATATGTATATGTATATGTATATGTATATGTATATTCGGCACCGTAATGTCTCTAGGTTGGGCTGGGGGAAATTACTTGATTGATGGGTGAAATTGAGTACTAGCCATGATATCACTAGAGGAAAGAGTGAGGGAGCCTAAAAGGGGGTTAATTATGCTAAGAGAACCCAAGCCTCTCTGATGAGTTATTTATTTTGAAAATAATAAATTGTTTCCCTTTGTCCTTGATCTCAAAAAAAAAATTATTTAATGAGGGAGAATTGGTAGTTATACAACCAACCACCCTCAATGAATGGGAGCATGGAAGACTTGATCGAGATAGTAGAAAACTGGCATCCAGAGGTACGAAAGAGTACCCATTGGCAATCCTCAAGTTTACCCCACGATTTCCATTTGACGGAAGCAAGGAAGGAGAAGCACACGGGTCTGTGTGAGGAAAGACAGTTCTAGTAGGGAGGAACACATACATAGAGACAAAGAGACCCTTAGGGGAATGCATGTAGGGAGACAAGATAAAACCTAAGATTTTTTCCTTGGTCGTATCATTTCTTGGCACAGGCATGGCCAAACTACAAATATTTTTTGCATCTGATCCTAAGATTGGGTGGAAATGAATATACCCTTAGTTAGTTTGCTTGGCAGATCGTTTATGTATAGATAAGTCTCACGTGTACTCTTATGTTTTACTAAGCTTGTAAGGATATGTGTATCATTTTAAAGTACATGAAATTGTATGGCTCTTTAAGTAACTCAAGAAAGAATAAAATGAAAACCTGGAAATTACTCTATGTGTGCTTAGTATTTTCTTACTAGTTTCATCTCTTTGATTTTTGGAATGGATATAAAGGAATTGTGTGCTCTATGTCCTGTAAGGTCCAGTAGGGGTTTATCCTCTTATTATTACCTCTTGGAAATCTAATGGAGACTCCATATAATTTTAAACGTTGCGTCCTCATCTTGTAATGTAATTGTTAGATTTAAGTGAACAACATGAAATAATGTGAGATATGCTTGAGAATTATTGTTGAGTATGGTTATAGAATGTTTAAATGTTGAGTTTGTGCCTTCACATAATACTATAATCTCCTAGGATTTCTATCTCCCTGCCCTCATATTTTCATATAACTAAGTTTTTCATGGGAAAATTACAGGATATAAAACCTATGTTTGGATTCTTTGGTAGAGAGTTTCCTTACTTAAGGAAAGGAGTTAAAACCCATGGGAGTAAGGTCGAAAACCTAGAAGTAATATGTTGTGTAAGACTGTGAGAGTGCTAAGTACGAGGATAACCTTCACCTGTTGAGGTACATGTTTAAAATCGACGAGAAATAATGGTTGTTGGATTGGTGGGGAGGATAAGCATATGTCATATGATCATCATAGTTGATTTGGAGCCAGAGGAGAGCCTCGGTTAACCAAGATATCGAATAACTAGAGCACCAGAAGGTATGTATTGATGGAATTAACCTTTGTATGCATACCTAATACCCTGTAGGGAAAATTTCCTCAAAATATTCCATCCTTAATCGTATATAACCAAAGAGAAAAAAAAAAAAAAAAAAGGATGATGTCAACATGACGTGTTGTGTCAACTTGGAGTTCAGAGTGCAATGGAGGACGATACATGTCGACTTGTGTTCATTCAATGATTCTGGTGTGGGGCCATGATGGGAGAGTACCCTTGGTTTAACTCCTTTGAGTGTCAGTTGTCAGATCTACGAGTTGAGAGATCTAATTCATATATCCCTTGTAATAATATTAGAAGGGGGTTGACACCGATATATCGGAGTATTAGATCCCCGGTGGGCCTCCAAGACTTGCTTCCATTTAGCGATATCTAATACCATATATATAATATGGGGCAAGGTTCCAGGAGAGGTTTCTCCCCGCTATGCCTAAACTATAAAAAATTCTCCTAGTCAACTTCCTTCTCAAGATATCTTGATAACCCAATACCCAGTGGGGCAGAGTTCCCATGTAGGGTTCCAACCATTTTCTTGCAACAAAGAGAGAGAAGGTGACACCACGGTGATGAAGGATGTCCACATGGAAATTAGAGTGCTACAGTGGTGGATACGTGTTGGAATTGAAGTTTTTTGTAGGTCGAGTGGGGGCCCCTATCAAGGCTAAGACCAATGTTAGTGTCCTCGAACCACAGTCATTAGATATAAGCATCGAGCGATATCGGCCATCGATTTCTTAGACAAGCTTAGGAGGAAGTCACACATGGTCTACTGGAGTACTCGACCCCCGGAAGAATTCCAAGTCCCATTTCCTCAATGAATTCCTGATATGTCTATGGGTTGGTGGCCCAGTGAACTATGTGGCTCGATGAGCCCGGTAGCCTAGTGAACCAGGTGGCTTAATGAGCTCGGTAGTCCGATGCCCCGGTGGGGCATGGTTCTGAGAAGGGTTCCACCCCTTACCACTTTGTTTAGCGCATGAGAAGAACATGTGTCACTGATGTCAGATGATTTAATCAAACCTTTGATAAGTGGACAAGTGTCAGCACCTGGTTGGATGAACCCTCGCATTTTTTGATGATGTATAGTGCCACGTCAGTCCACGTCTCATGTAGCAATTAGTCCGCGTGTCAAGGAGATTGTCGTCTGGTGCAAAGTTCCATGTTGATTCACTTGGTTCCATGTGTCAAGTGAGGTGAAAAGACAGGATAGGACCATGTGTCCTAGGTGACAACCCGACCACCAGATCAGACCCTCGGGGTTGTGTAATTCTAAGATTTATCGAGAGCCTGATACACCAGTGGGTCAATCCCACAAATATTAGATATCAAAAATTTGACGAAGTGGTGGTTGAAAGTGGAAGAGTTGTGGGACGAGTGAGTCAAGACTCCAATGGATCTATGCCCTGGAGGGTCGATCCCTGGAATATCAAATATCGGGGATTGATAAGAAGTGGTCGAGAGTAGAAGGGTCGAGGGACTGGTGAGCCAAGGGTCACGATGGGTTGGTGGCCAGTGCCACACTAACATCCATGTCCATGCCAAATTTCCACATGGGATTGTATAGGCGATGTGGAGCCACATGGGTGCCTTGTGGCAGTGTGGTGGTTGTGGCCAAAGAAGGCCTAGAAACTTTGGAAGGCCATAACTTTTGATCTAGAGCTCGGCTTTGAGCATGTTTACAATCATTGAAAAGGTATCAACGGGCATAATCCATCCATGAGATTCATTTAGAGAAAGGAATCGAAGTGAAAAAGAGGAAATTTTGACACCCCATTAACCTAAGTAAGAGTTAGGATATTCCAAATTTTAAACTTCCAATAAAAACCTATGTCAAATGGTCAAAATAATCTCTATGATTTCTAGAATGGACCATCAAATCATCAAGAAAATTATGAATAATAATATTAATAAGATCATCATGGGAAATATGCATGGCATGTTGAAAGGTAGCACCTATTTTAATTAGCCAAAAGAGCATCCTATGATATGTAAAGGTGCCCCACCTCATTTCAAAGGTGATTTTATAGCAATATTTTGGGTGCACTTGAATTTGATTATACCCCAAAAAAGTTTCAAGAAGAGACACCATCTCTGAAATAACAACTTGTTGTAAAATAACATCCATGTAAGGTAAAGGAAAATTATCTTTAACACTTACCCATTTCAATGCTCTAAAGTCTACACAAAGTTGAATCTCTCCATTTTTCTCCTAAACTTAAACTAGATTGGCAACCCACTTTACAATATTGCAATTAAAGAAGGGATTTTGATCATGATGAGGATATTTTTTGTTTTTTAGCAAATGAAGAGGATGAAGTCTATAATTCTTCTGGCATAATAAATATGAAATGTAATGTCTATCCCAAGTTCCTAATTCCTTTAGAAAATATGTTTTCAACGAACAATTCCACAAAGATTCCCAACCAAAATAATGAATATTCCAAGCACAAGGTTGGAGAGTTTGTCCCTATTAATATGGGTTTAGAATATGATCCTAAAATATTGTATATAGGAGCCCAATGCATTGAAGAAGAGAAGGCCAAGTTCCTATACATTGTTAGAGAATTTCAATACATACTTCCATGGTCTTAGAAATACTTATGCAGTGGTGACCTTGGTATTATTAATAACTCCATACCCCTTGCAAAGGATACTAAGTGGGAAAGGAAAAGATAGTGCCATATCAATCTTAATTTAGATGTTGTAATAATAAGGGATTGACAAGATTGTAATAAGAAGGGATTTTGACAAGATTGCAACCCACTTTACAATATTGCATTCTTCGATAATCGCACTATCCTTAGAGATTATGTGTCCTCGGATCTTGTAATTAAAATTGATATGGCACTATCTTTTCCTTGCCCACTTAGCACCCTTTGCAAGGGGTATGGTGTTGTTAATAATACCAAGTTCAACACTGCATAAGTCTTTGTAAGACCATGCAAGTATGTCTTGAAATTCTCCAAAAATGTATAGGAAATTTGCCTTCTCTTCTTCAATGCATCGGGCTCCTATACACAATATTTTAGGATCATCTTCTAAACCCATATTAATAGGGACAGACTCTCCAACCTTGTGCTTGTAATACTCATTATTTTGGTTGGGAATCTTTATGGAATTGTTCGTTGAAAACATATTTTCTAAAGAAATTAGGCACTTGGAATAGATATTACATTTCAACTTTATTATTCCAGAAGAATTACGCACTTCATCCTCTTGATTTGCTAAAAAAGAAGAAATATCTTCATCATGATAAAAATAACATGCCAAGATTAATTATTATCAAGAACATAAGGACAATAAAGGGAGATTACATCGAAATCAATTCTATCCTTACAACACTATTTATTGGCATTAAGAGCACAAACAACCAACTTATCAACTACATAATTTAATTCTCTTCAAATATAAGTCAAATTAAAAGAGATAAATTGACCCATTAGCTGATATATTATTTGAATGTACCACTTAAAGATTTTCTTGGTGGGATCGTAAATTCTTTTACCAAATTTATAATTAATTTATATTCTCAAAATGCCTGAAGGTGCTTGCAACCTAGTTGCAAGGCATGCTCCAGACCTAAGTACAGAGCTTCTAATTCAACAATATCATTAGCGCATGAAAAGTTCAACCAAAAAGAGAAAAGATCTATCTTCTCATAATACCAACACAATTCCCTTCACAAGAAGAGGCTCCATCAAACTACAAGTGCCTAACCTGATCTTGTTTAGAACCTAGTTGAGAAGCCAAAGAATCATCCTCTTCTACGAAGACATAATAAGTGTTGAGTCCTATTTCAATGTAATCAACATTAGAATTTGTAACTTTTTCATAATAAGGGTTGGGTTCCCTTTGGAAATTTATGTTATTTTGATCTCAAGGAATGATCATGATATGATATCCATTAAGGATAAAGTAACCACCAATCAAGTGCCACCATTCATGTCTCAAAATGATGGAATAATTTCCTAGGTCCATATCAACCACCATACAATTGCACATGGTGTGAATTTTTGGGTGGGAACACATAGTAACAATTAGGTCCTTAATCTAACCTATGGTTGGTTGAATCTTTTTACTAATGTGAACATTTTTTAGGGTTCACCAGTACAAGTCACATCGATTCATTCCATCACAATTTTGGCATGATGTTAGGAAAAACATTACATCAATCATACAAGAATGACCAATTTTTCCCATAATTTTCATGGAAATGTAAAATGGAGGGTATTTAGGTTCAAGGCAGGCACTCATAGTTATTCCTACCCCATATTCTTGGGTTTCTAGTTGTAGGAAAATGACATTAGTAGTATACCTTTCTACTATTGATTGTTTTTCATCCTAAAGAAATGGGGTAGCAAGGGATTTATTCAAGTTTTTTTGTTGTTTAGGTGCATGTAGGACATCCAAAAAGACAATATTGGCTTTGAGAGAAGCCAAATCATTAGAGGCATTATAAGGAAAATAATTATGAGACAAAAGAGTAGTATTTTGAGGTTGGAAAACTAGTATAGGTTGTTATTTTGAACATGAAATAAAGGGAAATTTATTTGTTTCCCTTGCTTTATTAATTTCAACAATTCTACACCAAAATCCTACACAATTTTAGGTCTAGACTGGTTTTAGGCAACTTAGATTAGATTCATGGTAGAAAAAACATCATTTCTTTTCCCTTCCTACTCTATGACAACTATGGTGGAAAACAAATTTTTCCCTTTTATCAGTTATTTGGTCTTAATAATGTCTCATGGGTATTGGGATCATGTGACTCATCACATAAACTAAACCAATGAAAATTCATGGAAGTTTAAGGTTGCATAGGGTTATTCCTATTTATCATTTGCAAGGGAGGAGTTAAAGAAGGCCTAGGATCCATTGTCAACCTACACTCAAAGGAAATGATCATATTTTTCATTCCTTAGATAATTTGGAACATAGAATACATGTCAATTTTTGTATTTAAACTGTCAAAGGGAAAACCGATCCTAAGTTTCTTCTCTCCAAACTCCGGGAAGGTTTTCAAGGATGACCCTAAATAGTGTGCATGCTTTTCATTTAACTTATTTCAGTATGCAAAAGGCAAAATGTTATAGTAATGAACCAAGGACACTTGTTGGTTTGGGTGAATAGCCTTATGAGTTTTGTTGAATAGATTCATAAACTTAAGGTTAAATTCCTTAATGGACTCACCACTTGCGCAATACAAGTTATTAAAACTCCTCATGTATTCCATAAAGTTTTCAATATGGCCAAAGGTGGATTTAAACCAATAAACCAATTCGAACCATGTTGAGAATATTTTATCAAGAAGATCAAAAAATTCAACAACCACCCTATTTCCAAAGAATTAGCAAAAATCCTCGTACATGCGTCATTGTCATGAGAGCCATTATTATCACATGCATTTGATAAGGTGGGTAAATGATCATTGTTATTAATAACACCATTGCCAAAAAAATTGGGCAAGTGATCTTTAAATTTAAGAAAGAAAATAATCATTGGTGCAATACTCAAAGGAGAAGATACATGCCATGGAGTGGCATTAACATCCACCTCATACTAAAATATTCCTAACTTCTTAATCACCTTCTGAAGATTATTCATCACCAGAATAGGATCGAACTTGCTTAACATATTGACAAACACAATAGAGCCAGAAATGAAGCACCAGTGGATGCAAAGGTTGAATGACCATGATATGGGGAAGTCATTATTTCCAAATATATATTGGAACCTAAATTAGAATTGGTCATAGGATTCCCAAACTTCTCTAGAATATTTATTATTTTCCTAATCTTAGTAATAGGCTCAAACTCAAGAGATTATCCTTGAATTCATTGAGAATTATTTTGAGGTGTGAAAATACACCAAATTCACATAAGAAAAGTACATTAAAAGACATTAAATACGTTCATCCCTAATACGGTTGGCATGCATTTTGATGGTGGAATTCACAACCCTAACAACCACACTCGAAACATCATTGTAGGGATCTTAAGGGGACAAATGGGATTGAAACCTAGGTTATGATCTAAGCCCTAAACTCACTAGCTACAAAGTTAGTTTAATTAGTTGGTTGAGTTAGTGGAGCCTTTCCACATTAAGAGTACTAAGCCTCCTTAGATATGTACAAGTTAATTCTAGAAATGGACTAAAGTTAGTGGTTTATTTCAGCCAAAATTAATGCCAAGTTCTTTTTATTGAAAATGTGAATAAAATCTATTGTTCTAAATGTAAAAATTACACTAAATTATAGTGAAAATAGTTAACCAAATGCATAAGTAAACATTATAGCAATGAAAAGAAAATAAATGCTAGAAAGAATGAAACGTATAAGAAACTAACATTAAACAACTAAATCTAAACTATCTAAGCATGTGATGTACAAAATATATAGGAATTGGTATCAAGGAAAAGAAAATGAAAAATGTGTTTGTGAAGCAAAGCAAGAAAGTTGGAAGTATAATATTTTACACAGAGAAAATTCATAGATATGCCTAGAAATGTAATTTTACTAATAAGAGAGTGTCAATACATCCAATTGTAAACCAATAAGGCGTACAACCAAATAATCTCCTAGCAAATGGGATGTTTACCAAACCATAAACCATTCGCAAATGGTAAAGATACAATAGGAGAAATCTCGAACAATGAGGAATATGTTTGAAGAATTCTGCACCTAGTTTATGTGAAATGGACCTAAAATCATGGTTAAGTTAGTATTAAAGTTATAATAGAAAAACATAATCCATGAAAGTGAAACAATGAATATACCTTCAAAAGATGGTAGAACTCATTTTCACTCTAATGTTGGAACCCTATAGTAATCCATCATGATGTTCTATGTTGTTTTTAGGCCAATCGTAATTTAAAATAACATGAATGTTCAATTGCATAAGCAAAACACAAGTACCTTCTCTTTTCTCCTCCTTTGTTCAAGTCTCCTTATCTCCTTTTATCAAGGGATAGGTTGGAAAGTGAAGAGTCACACCTTCCCCCTAAATTTCTTCTTGAAATCAATTTCTAAATAATTCAATTCATCTTTTTTATGGGTGGAAATTGGAAAGTCACTTTGGTTAAATAGAACAAGTATCCTAGGAAAACTAAGGGCACCAATCTAACACTAGTGTGAACTTTTACTTAGCATCAACAAGGGAAAAAAAAGGTCTTGGAGATTTATTAAAAATAAATTCCCATCATCATATAACTCTGTAAACTTCATGCATATAATAGTAAAAATGAATAGCAAAGAAAATTATCAATCTCATCAAAAATAATAGTCTACACACACACGACCATTATATATGTGTTTACACACACACACACACACGACCATTATATATGTGTGTACACACACGACCATTATATATGTGTTTACACACACACACACACACACACACACAACCATTATATGTGTGTGTACACACACACACACATGCGCGCGCGACCATTATATATGTGTACACACACACACGACCATTATATATGTTCCAATCTATACACATCAAGTGTATCATCAACAACAATCAATGAAAGTAGGACAATAGAAGTTTCCATAACAAAAAATGATCAGTACTCACTCAAGAACACCATCCTCAAAAGGTAGAACATCTTCAATAATTGAGCCTAAAAGAGATCTTATTCCCATATTGTTCTTATAAATAACCATAGTTAGAAGCTCCATATCCTGATTATTCATTCAATAGTCATAATCAATGTAGCAAGAAGCTCATGGAAAAATTAACTTGAACCATGCATAATTCAACACTTATGAGTGGATGCATACATGATATCAAATGCAGTAAAATATGTCAAATATGTGTGTAAGGTTATGAGAATATTGTTGTTGGCAAGCCACTCAAAACAATATCATGTGACTCCATATTTTACCAATACAAACATGTATTAGTCAGTGACTAAATCAAACCAAGCCTAGACTACCATTAGAATATGGTTCTCATATGTAGTAGTGTCATCCATATACAAATATAAAATATTCATAGTATCTTATCATACACATGGTGGTATATTACTTCTATTGCAACCTATATATGCATACACAATATAGAACATGTGTCACCCTAAAAGTAGAGAATTTCATTGCAAGCATGCCATAAATGGTTGTAAAATATCCAATATAACACATAAACAAGCCAATAATGCTAGTTTTTCTTGTAGTTCAAGTATCGGCTCTAATATCAAATATGGATATGCATACATGTCAAACAAAGCCACATAATAGTGCTCCACCAATTCCATATATGTTCCCTTTATCAACAACATATGCATACAAGCATGCTACTACAAATATATATAACTCCCATGATAATACACATGTGGGCCCATGACAATTAGAGAGGCATAATCAACACCCACCTATAACAAACATATGTGCATGGCATAGTAATTATGGACATCAAAGAATTCTACAGAAAACATCCATGATATCCATACCTCTCCCCAACCACTCAATTAACAATATGTATATGTATGGCCACATCGTGTATGCACTAATGATTATAGGTTTTCTATTATGTAGACTATTCAATTCATGGCCCATGCAATTGTGTTGAAACCATGCATTGAAATTCCATCATTCAAATAATGGCAATGAAACCAGGTGGATAGGGTTCCCCCCTTTGAATCACAACCAAAAGTTGACCAATATTAACTAACAACAATCACAATTTTGTTCTAAACATATGGTATCTAACAAACCAATTGTGACCCCTAACCCAAGGTCATGTGGTCAAGTTCTTCCATAATGCGATGAGTAGACTAGTATGCAAAAAATAATAACTCCTAAATGATAACACATATGGTGTAAAACATTAAACCATAGAATATAACCCCCAAATAACCCCATTCATGTGATAATCCTCCAAACATAACTACCATTAATCATACACAATAGAGTATCAATTCGAGGGCTACCAAAAGAGTAAGGATATGGGTCTGAGAAATGAGGAGGGGAAACAAATGCACTAAGGATTTAGGATTTTGTATTACCTCGATTCACGACTCAAAGGGTAGATTGATCGAGGGTGAACAGAAATGACATCATGGAACAATTGGTAAACAAAAAGGTCATAGATTCAAGCCTAATGGCTCACGCACAAACTTCAAACAACAAAGGGATATGGTGCTTTATGTTCTTAGTAGTATTAACCATGCAAATGGACAATATATTGTCACTGCAATATATCAACAATAGATTGTCACTACAAGCTATCAACAATATATATTAAACAATAGACAATCAATGCAAGCTATCAAACCATCATGCAATGCCTCCTACACCAACCAAACCAACCAATGAAATATTTGTATCATTCAATCGAGCTCAACCCTCAACAAAATGAGCTAAGGAGATGTGGTTTTGATGGATTAATCCAATCACCATAACAATAAATAGTATCACCCTCAATCCCATATAGAATATGCAAAAGGGCATGAGAATAACATGTTCTACAAGCCTCTAAAATCAAGATTACATAGGGGTTGAACTACAACATAACACTGAGAACAAAGAAAGGAATGAACCAAAGGATTAGGGTTAACACCTATTGAAACAATGAGCTTGTATTCTAGTAGTTTGATCCAAATAAAGGGTGGCAATCATCCAATGTGCCATGCAATGCATTGCAATAATTACTCCAAGGTTTAATGCTCAGTACCTTCAGGAAAAGTGGCAAGGTGTATACCATATTTTTGGCCTCATGCATCCTGAGGAAATCTCAATGACAAACCTATAATCATATACCTAATGTATATTCTAAAACCAAGGTTATACGTTATGATAATGGTAAGAAAAGTGGCAAGGTGTATACCATATTTTTGGCCTCGTGCATAGGAAATCTCAATGACAAACCTATAATTATATACCTAATGTATATTCTAAAACCAAGGTTGATACGTTATGATAATGGTAAGTGTTAAACCAAGGTTGATACGTTATGATAATGGTAAGTGTTGCATGGGGTCTAGATTATAGTTTTGTCCCCTAGCAACTTTACAATGCTTGTGCCAAATTTGCAATGCATGCACACATGGTATATGTCACTTGCATGTTGCATAAGTCTAAGCCTCATTTACATGTATGCATTGGTATATGTCACTTGCATGTTGCATAAGTCTAAGCCTCATTTACATATATGCACAATAGTATGAGTCTAGGAGGTTTAACCCGTATTTTTATCTTTCTTTACTAATAGTCTTAGGATTAATCACTTCCACACACCACTTCATTCACTAATGATTTCATTATTTTTTTTTGCAGGTACTATGTCAAATTATAAGCAAATATAGAAGCAACCAATCACAATAAAAGTGAAACAACCATAATCTAATCAATTGTAGCCATAACACATAACCACTACATACACAACCATAACAAAGTCTTACAAAGTCTTTTATACCATATTAGAATGAAAACACAACTCATATAGCCATCAAAACAACCAACAAGCTACACATATCATCATGAGATAGTCATAACCATAATCCGCGTGGAAAACAGATAGCTTGAAAAAAATATGAATATGCCATCATGTTAAACATAGCTACAATAACCATAGCATCCTTATTACTCGATTGAAACACTAGCATGGTGGGCCTTAGTAGCTTATCTCAGATATTATTGTAAATACAATTAAACAATCGCTATATCGAGTAGTTAGGGTGATAGTATAAAATTGACAAACTTATAGATTTGGAACAAGACTTTGCGATCATAAGCATGTTGACCAGGAAAAGGGTCAACAATCCTTTCTTATTACCACATCTATTAATCTAGTAAGAATAGACTTCACCTAAAATAGAAGTTGATCCAATATTTTCCTTCGGTACCTCTACAAGATTGATTAATTGATTGCTTTCATTAATAGTTGCATTAATTTTATCTGAAACAACCCTTCCAACCATCCCTATGTTAACACCCTCGCTGCAGAAGGACAGGACTCTAGCGATCGATTGATCACCAGGACTCTAGCGATCGATTGATTGTTGACCTTCAATTACTTTTACTTTGACTAACAATACTTTTCTCCTACTCAAAGTTTTAACCTTCAATTATTTTTTCTTTGACTAACACTATCTTTCTCTTCTCAAAGTTTTATATAGAAAAAGTAAAATCCATATTATTTTATAATATTTTAATTGCATTTATTTAAAAAGAAATTGGCTGATAAATTCTAAGTCTTATGGCCCAGCTCTTTTGTCAATCCTTATCCTAAGTTTTTGTCAATCCTACTCCTAAGTTTCAGATATATTATATCTTTGCATCTTCATAGATGCTAGGCTCTGTCACAGTACACATTTTTCAATCTTCTATAACCTAACCTAAGTTTATCGAAGCTCGATGCATTAATTTTATATCTTTGCATCTTCATAGACACTGTCTTTTAGGCTCTGTCACACTACATCTTTTTCAATATTCTATAACCTAACATAAGTTTATTGAAGCTGGATGCATTAATTTTCTGAGAATATTATGGCGATGCATTATATTGAGTGGAAAACCGAATCTGTGTATGTCAGGGCTATCTGTGTCTCTCAGGGCTTTAAAAATATTTGCCACTGTCTCCACCGCCTTCACAAGGGCCTCAACGGACCCATTACCGCCCTATACTTGATCTTTTCTCTCCACCGGTGCTACATTTTCTCCTGTTATTTCCGTTCAATATCCTGGCTCGTATGCTTGCTATGCACCCACCTATAATGACTAGGGACGTAGCTACTGGATGTGCACCTGTAGGATCTCGATCTGTCATTGATGGTGGGTGAGATGGTGGTGGGTATGGGCCCAGATCTTCAATGTTGAAGATGTGCCCTGTACTGTAGGTGAATGGTGGAACGGTGATCCAGACGCTGTGGAAGCAGAAGCCATTAAATTCGGTGGAGGTCCCAACGTGTTTGATGCATATACCATCAACGGACAACCAGGCCTGCTCTATCCATGCTCTGACAAAGATATTTATACCTTACTTTGAAAAAACAATGTGAAAACTTCTTGGGATAAAATACTTTACCAGAGCACTATTACCTTGAATTGTGAGCGTACATGATGGAAAAACTTACCTTCTCCGTCTCATCAATGCAGCGTTAAACGACGAGCTATTCTTTGCTATAGAGAATCACAATTTCACAGTCGTGGAAGCCGATGGATGTTACACAAAACCTTACAGTACCGACTGCATAATGATAGCTCCAGGCCAGACTATGAGCCTTCTCATGACAGTCGATCAGCCCGTGGGAAAATATATAATGGCTTCCAGACCTTACGTAACTGCAAGCGTACCCTTCGATGAGACCACAGCTACAACAATATTAGAATACAGCCCTGCACAATCCTTGAGGCTGCCAATTATTATGGCAGATCTTATGGCTATGAGAGACACATACTATGCAACCAAATTCGCCACAGGCTTGCGAAGTCTCAATTCCCGTATCCTTCAAACGTCCCAAAGAAAATCGATCGTCATCTGCTTTTGGCAGTTAGTCTGAATCTCCAAGACTGTTCTGCTAGTATTTGCAAAGGATACTTTGGAGGTAGATTTTCTGCATCGATCAATAACCAGTCCTTCGCTCGTCCAAAGACAGCTCTGCTTTAGGCCGCATACTACAATATCACTGGAATTTTCTCTAAAGATTTTCCAAGCAGATCTCTCCATGAATATAATTACACAGACCCCATCTTGGCAGTGCCGAATATGAATCCCAGTAGCATAAGAGGTAGAGCTAGTTGTAGCTATAATATGAATAGCAAGAAAATTTTGATACACCGCCTTAAGCAATGCACTACCTTCAAAGCAGATAACAACAATCCTAGCAGTTCCACCAGTAGCATAAGAGGTAGAGCTAGTTGTAACTACCTCCACTGGTTCTACTTCTTGTAAACTACATCTTGCATGGCCTTTGTTTAGCTTTAGTAACTGCACATGCACTTGATACCTTCGGGATAATGTTCTTTGAGGTAAGAGTTCATTAATTTTACTTCCCTTATAAATTACTTTACTAGAGACCTGCAAAATTTACATAATCTGTTAGAGCCCAGGATAATATTAGATAGCAGAGAGTGCTTATTGTGACAGAGTATTCAAAATTTCTTGCTTTATAGCAATACCTGAGCATCTCGGTTCAACTCACCCCAATAGTCATCTGTTAATCCATTGACAAAAACATAAGTTTAACAATACAGAACTAGCTATTGGATTATTGGATTGATTATGCTTTGTACGAATTACAGTGAGAACAGAATAATATACGTTACATATATTCAACCAAAGTGCTTGAGCCATTGATTGTTGTCCAACTTTATTTCAAGTACCTGAAAGCAAAAATCCTAAATCCTGTACAATCTTGAAATGAACTCATTTAGTGATTTTTTGATATGAACACTTCCATATCATTGAAACTTATCATACTATTTCTCTTAACTTTGAATCTATTACACAGATATATACTATTAAAATTTGAATCTATTACACATAGAAATATACTATTTGAATTTGAATCTATTACACATTCAAACATATCATTAAAATTTCTAACAGTGTTGTAAATAGCCCACTCAATGATTTTCTGTTACAACTAAGTATCTTAAAATTTCAGAGTCTTATAACTAGCCCACTCAATGATTTTCTGTTACAGCTAAGTATTTTCCTCTTATGTTATATCTACCTCTGATAAGTTATTTTGAATCTATTACACATTCAAACATATCATTAAAATTTCTAACAGTGTTGTAACTGGCCCACTCAATGATTTTCTGTTACAACTAAGTATCTTAAAATTTCAGAGTCTTATAACTAGCCCACTCAATGATTTTCTGTTACAGCTGACTATTTTCCTCTTATGTTATATCTACCTCTGATAAGTTATTTTGAGAGCCACACCTCAGTAGATATCGTCAGTGTCTTGGATGCATCATGCTTAGAATCCTTTCGATCTTAAGCAGTATGGACCTTAATTGTTGCCATCGAGCCCTTGCCTTTATTTGTTTAATACTTTAAGACCAGAAAAACTTCTCCTTTCTTCAATAAACTAACCTTTCAAAAGGATAAATTTCATCTGCAAAAAGAAACAAGAGAAATCTATTAAAACTGGTTCAAGTCCTCAACAAATTTCAATCTGAAAAACACCCATCAAGTCAATTCATCATAGTTTTAAAAAAAAATAATACAAAAATGTCAATATTAATCTTACTCGAAAAAGTGCAGACACGAAGATTATACAGAGAGTAGGCCTTGCCACATTTGAATTACCTTTCTTCCACAACAATATTTTTAGGATTATGGATGTAAACAGATTGATGTTCGCTAAACTTTTAAGTTACTAATCTTGTTTGAAGTTCTGTTGATGATTTCAGCTTCCAAACTAAACACCCATTTTTCAGTTGGAGCTGGATCAAAATAGGCTGAGAATGGAAACTTTGACTAATCACAGAGTTGCTTGTTGAGCAAAATCAAATGTAGTATATGGAAATCAAACGCTTACCTTCAACATACTTCCACTCACTGCCTCAAACTCATGTGGTCCCTTCTTGCTATGTTGTTGTGATGTTGCCTCATTGCGGCCTCTTGTTGAAACACGTTGCGACCTGCAAGCTAAAGTCAGTTCTTCATCAACCGTTGTAGTGGCAAGAGGATAATGGTTCGCTGCCCTGTAGAAGCTTATTACATTAATCTCCAAATATAGTGAGGGATTAATATTATTTTAGAGTGTGTTGTCACCTCTTTGCACAAGTTGTATGTTTGACGAGTGTATTGTCAAGATGGCAGTTGGTTTGTTTGTACAATGTATTAGAATGTTTATTTATTTAATAAATTAAATAATTTATTAAATGTTTATTTATTATTTATTTCTTTCTCATTTATCAGAATGTTTATTTATTATTTGTTTCCTTATAATTTATTATTAGAATGTTTATTTATCATTTATTTATTATTTGTTTTTTTATAATTTATTAGAATGTTTATTTATTCTTTTTACCTTAAATAAGACACAGAAATTTATTATTTTATAATGTTTATTTATTGAAATTTATTATTTTATAATGTTTATTTATTCTTTTTTCCTTAAATAAGACAAAATTGAAGGCAAAGTGACGCAGGAGCATCTCCCACGTCAAGCGAGCCAGCGCGGAATGCAAGTGGACAGCTGGACAAGCCAACACGAATTTTGAAATCACCTTGAGAATTGATGCGCCATCTTAAATGAATCCATTAAGATGAAGCGCACTTGTAAATGTAATCGGGACCTTGAGCCATACGCTCTCGCCCTTAGTAGGTAGGAGTCATTTAAGATAGTTAATGCAGGTAGATAGAATTTAATTCTAGATTAGACTGTTTGGGAGCGCAAGAGGGAAACGGGATATAGACACCCTCATTGTGCATTGTAACAATAATTCTGAAGAAGTAAGAGTAAGAGCATCCAGAGAGATTTGTAAGAACACCCATGTACAGACATTTGAATTAATAGAAAGAATTGGTTCAAATTCATGGTTTGTGTTGTTCTCTGTGTATTGATGTTATGCTCATGAATGATTGCTTCCTGTTATACAATTGCTTTTGTGTTGTGTATGTGATTTTATGGTTGAGTTTGAAATCTGAAAGGAAGTAGAGGAATGAGTTTCAATTGTTTCTCTATCTGAGCAAGGATTCCTGCAAGGAGTGCGTTGACAGAAGGCTCAGATAGTTCAACTCTTGTTCTCGTTCACCCAGAAGTGAAATTGGGTTATAGGAGCCGTGCAAGGAGTGCGTAGGCTAAGGAAAGTCTCAGTTGTGAATCTGAGCGAAGCATTGAAGGACTGTTGCTGCAGGCATGCGCAGAGTCAAAAGAATTCAAACATTTGAAGTGTTTGAAAGATTTGCCGCAAGGAGTGCGAGCAGGAGGGTTTTATTAAATATTCAGAATTGACAAAGCTTAGGAGGTATAGGACCTTTGAGTAAACCTTGAAAGAGAAGCACGGGGAGTTTGTACGGTGGAGTGTGTAAGAGGCGTCGCAAGTTTGCGTGCAGGTGGAGGAGTTCTGTGGAGGAACACATAGTCATTTCGCAGATTTCTCAAAGGAGGAACGGACGGTCGATGTTCTCCAAGGAGAATCCACAAATTTCCGTGAGCCATCAGATCTAGCAGAGGTGCATGGGAGATACGGCAGAGTAGTTCAGAGGTTCAAAGTTCAAGAGGGGCAGAACCGTTGATCCGAGCCACAAGGGTCGTTGGATCTATGTCTGGATTTGCATATCGGGGTTTCATGGGTTGAAACTCCGTAAACCCGCCACAGAGATCGTGAAATCACGATACGCGATATCCCGACGACTACGAGAACGGTGTGGGGCCACAGGAACCGGCAAGCGAACAGGTGGCACATCGCATGTCGGGAGTTCGTGAGTAGAAGGGATGAGAACTTGGTGTCAAGGGTCGCGAAGTGCAAGGACACGAGAAGCGGCAAAGTGACGAGAAGACCAGGAGCCGTCCATCTGAGGAGGACAGGTGGAAGAGATCGAGAGATCTCACGAACTCGGAAGTTCGCAGGGTGAGAGCCCAAACATTGGGTGCTCCAAGTCGCGAAGACGCGAGGAGCGAGAAGAAAATAGTCGTTGGATCCATATGTAAATCATGTATCGGGGTTTTGTGGATCGAAACTTCGAAATATTGCAACGGGAATCGCGATATTGCGATACGCGAAATCCTGACGAGTAGAAGGACAGTGTGGGGGCCACAGCGGAGTCGGTGACGTGGACAGGTGATACACCGTATC
This sequence comes from Picea engelmannii, assembly GCA_009831015.1. NCBI lineage: Eukaryota > Viridiplantae > Streptophyta > Pinopsida > Pinales > Pinaceae > Picea > Picea engelmannii. The sequence continues at coordinate 3,205,255 of ML776549.1, forward strand.
AGAGTTCGGGGAAAGTAAAGTCCCGAAACATTGACATCAGGATTCGCGATCCCGCGAAGTCTGAAATCCCGACGAGGTGACGGGACCGTTGAATAGTCAACCCACGTGTGCATCGGAGTGTCGGCACATCAGGGTTCGGTAAATCCATTTGCTTGATATCGCGAGTGGAAAAATCGCGATAAGATAAATCCCGACAGGGTAAAGGAAGGGTCAGCGTTGACTTGCATCGGGTTTCGGAGATTCGAAACACCAGCGCTCGACCATAGACCTAGCGATACCGCGAAGTCCGATTCCCTGATAAGTAAGAAGGGGATCGCGTGAAGAGTTCTGTGGGTGTAGATTTCCCGATAGGGAAATAGAAGGACCAGTTAGTGTTCTTCGGGCTGAGGAAAGAGAAGATCCTGTGAGCGGACATGCCTGATGGGCGCGCCTGCGTCAAGTGGTATCAGAGCTTAGAAAAGCTTCTTTGCTTTCTGTAGCGGGGAAAAGGAGAATTCGCCATGCCGCCAAGGAGAAAGGATAAGCAATCACCCAATCCAAAGGAGGAAAGGGAAACGCCCAGAGGAAGGGGTAGAGAAGTGCAGAATCCAGAAGTAGAAAGAGATCTGCATAACTTACGTGCTAGAACTGTGGACATGGAGATAAGACAAAGGCGCACAGCTGATGTAGGAGATATCAGTGAGTCTGAAAATGATGATGACGCTAGACATGGAGAAGAAGAAGTCACAGCAGAAGATGCAGCAAATGAGCGCTTACTTAAAGCTGTTGCAAGAATGGGTGCAAAGGTAAAAATGGGCATTCCAGTTTATGAGGGAAATCTGGATGTAGAAGAGCTTCTAGACTGGATTAGAGCTCTAGACACCTATTTTGACTATGAAGATATCGAAGAGGACAAGAAAGTCATGCATGCCGTCACGAGATTAAAAGGACATGCAACCTTGTGGTGGGATGAACTACAAGCGGATAGGCGTTACCAAGGCAAGCAGAAAATTAAGAGCTGGGACAGGATGATTGCAAAGATGAAGGCAAAATTCATTCCCAGGGACTATCAAATTTCTCTGTTCAAGAGAATGCAAAACCTGAGACAGAAGTTGATGTCAGTAAAGGAATATACTGAAGAGTTTTACAGGTTGAATATCAGGGCAGGTCATCGTGAAAGCAATGACGAAAAAGTGGCCAGGTATATGAATGGCCTGAGATATGAGATTCAGGATGAAATGAGTATGGTGACCATCCGAATGGTGGAAGATGCTTATCAGATGGATCTGAAAGCTTAAGAGAAGCTGAGCCGAAAACAAAGTCAAAGGGGCAGAGGCAGAAGTCAGCCCAGAGGCAAATCAGTTGCCCAGGAAAGAACCCAGAAGCCCAGGGATGACTGGAAGAAACCTCATACTCGGACAGAGAGAGGTGGAAGTTCACAACGAGGGAAATACGCTGAGCAAAGAGGGCAGCATACTGAGCAGAGAGGGGGGTATGCTAATAATAATACTTTTCCTCATACTAGAGGTCGGGGAAGAGGAAGAGGTGGAGTAATCACATGCTTCACATGTGGAAAAAATGGGCACAAGTCATTCGAGTGTCCAGAGAAAAAGAAAGAAACTGGAGAAACTCACATCGCCGAGGCGCAGAGGTGAGATGTTGAAGCAGAAGAAACTGAAGGCGGAAGATCGTTGGTGATGCGAAAAGTTCTTTTGACACCCGAAAAGGAGGTGGAGAGTTCAGTCCAAAGGACCAGACTTTTCAGAACAGCTTGCAAGACCAAGGGTTGGGCATGCAAGGTCATTGTGGACAGCGATAGCATGAACAATCTTGTTTCAATCGAGATGGTAGAAAAGCTGGAGTTGGAAACGACTGATCATCCAAGTCCATATAAAGTTTTGTGGCTACAAAAAGGACATCAGGTAAATGTCATCAAATAATGCTTAGTTGAATTTAAGATAGGGGGATATAACGATAAGATATTATGTGATGTCATTCCTATGGATGTTTGTCATCTATTGTTGGGTAGATCGTGGCAATATGATAGAAATGTGATTCATGATGGAAGAATGAACACATACACCCTGGAGAAGAATGGGAGGACACACATGTTGCTTCTGATTAAGGATAAGGACGTGAAGCTGGAAGTAAGCAACACAGTACTTCTCATGAGTGGGAAGGAACTCCTTACCGAGGTTAAGAAGAAGGAGGATTCACAGTTCATTGTGGTCAGAAAACCGAAGATTGTTCTAACTAGCACAAGAGTGGATGATTTGCCAAAAGAAGTTCAGGAACTGCTGGAAGAGTTCGCCGATATAGTAGTGGACGAATTACCTCGTTCATTGCCACCGATGAGAAGTGTGAGTCATCATATCGATCTCATACCCGGAGCCAGTTTACCAAACAAATCCGCATACCGATTGACGCCGCAAGAGAATGAAGAGGTCAAAAGACAAGTCCAGGAGTTGTTGGACAAAGGTTTGGTCAGGGAAAGCTTGAGTCCGTGTGTTGTTTCGATAGTACTCAGTCCGAAGAAAGACGGAAGATGGAGGATGTGCACTGATTCAAGGGCGATTAATAAGATAACTATCAGGTACAGATTCCCATTGCCAAGAATGGATGATTTGATGGATTGCTTAAGTGGAGCAAAATCATTTTCAAAGATTGATTTGAAGAGTGGATATCACCGGATTCGCATGAGAGAAGGTGATGAATGGAAAATAGCATTCAAGACAAGCGAGGGTTTGTATGAATGGCTTGTTATGCCATTTGGCTTAACAAATGCACCAAGTACCTTTATGAGGTTGATGAATGAAGTCCTGAAAGATTTCATCGGAAAATTTGTTATCGTATATCTGGATGATATACTGATTTTCAGTAAAACGGAAGCTGAACATCTGAATCATTTGGCCATTGTGATGAAGAGATTACAGCAAGAGAAGTTGTTGATAAACATAAAGAAGTCCTCATTCATGAAGACAGAGCTCATTTATTTGGGGTTTGTTATTTCGGCAAATGAGTTGAGGATGGATCCAGATAAGGTGGAGGTAATCAAAAATTGGCCATCACCGAGGAACATATTTGAGGTGAGAAGTTTTCACGGGTTGGATAGCTTCTACCGAAAATTCATTAGGAATTTTAGTGGAATCAACGCAGCGATGATGAATACAGTGAAGAAAAGACATAAATTTTTTCACTGGACAGAAGAGGCTGAGAAGAGTTTCAATCTATTGAAACGGAAGATCACGGAACAACCAATTTTGGTGTTACTGGATTTCCAAAAGACATTTCAGGTAAAATGCGATGCAAGCGGATTTGCGATAGGAGCGGTCTTGAGTCAAGATGACAGGCCAATTGCATATTTCAGCGAGAAGCTGAATGAAGCGAAGGTGAAGTATTCCACATATGATAAAGAGTTTTATGCCATCATATAGGCATTGAAGAAGTGGAGGCATTATTTGATTCCAAAAGAATTTATTCTATACATTGATAACCATGCATTACAGTTTGTGACTCAACAGGAGAAGTTGAATCAGAGGCATGTTAAGTGGGTTGAATACATGCAGAATTTTACATTTGTGATTAAACATATTTTTGGTACTGCTAACAAGGTTGTGGATGCTTTGAGCAGGAAGTGTTTGTTGTTGCAGGAGTTCAAAGTCAAAACATTGGGTTTTAATGATCTCAGGGACATGTATGCAGATGACCCAGACTTTAAGGAATCATATGAAGCAGCTGAGAATCCAATTCTCAGAGATAGCAGCAAATGGGCCGAATACATGATCTAGGAAGGATTGTTATTTAAAGGCAATCAGTTGTGTATTCCAAATTGTTCCATGAGGGAGAATTTGCTGAAGGAGAAACACAGTGGAGGATTGGCCGGACATTTCGATCATGACAAGACATTTGCCAAGCTGAACGAGTCATATTTTTGGCCAGGGATGCGATCAGAGGTCAAGAGATTTGTGGACAGATGTAGAATTTGCCAACATTTCAAGGGGAGGAAGCAGAATGCGGGTTTCTATCAACCATTGCCCATACCTAAAAGGCCGTGGGATGTGATTAGCATGGATTTCGTATTGGGGTTGCCAAGAACGCAAAGAGGTGTTGATTCAATCTTTGTGGTGGTGGATAGATTTTCCAAGAGGACACATTTTATCCCATGTCAGAAAACTAGTGACGCGACTCACATCACGAACCTGTTTTTCAAAGAAGTCATTCGACTTCACGGCTTACCAAGGAGTATTGTTTCGGATTGAGATACGAAGTTCATAGGGCATTTCTGGAGAACCTTATGGAAGAAACTGGGAACTAACTTGTTGTTTAGTTCAGCGTATCATCCTCAGACGAATGGACAGACAGAAGTGGTAAATAGAAGTCTAGGAGATTTGCTGAGAAGCTTGGTGACAGAGCACCACAGCAGTTGGGACAATGTATTGCCGCAGGCAGAGTTTGCGTATAACGACTCAGTGAACAGGGGTACAAGACAGAGTCCATTCCATGTTGTTTATGGCACACAGCCGAGGGGGATTTTTGAATTGAGGGATTCAGAACATAATGCAACTAGAAGCGCTAGTGCAGAAGATTTCGCAGAGGCGATGAAAGAACTTCACAGCCAGGTGAAGGAGCGACTGTTAAGATCAAGCCAAGAATATAAGCACAGAGCCGATCAGCATAGAAGACAACTTCAGTTTGAGGTTGGTGATTTGGTTCTGGCACATTTGAGAAAGAAAATGTTCCCGAGAGGAACATACAATAAATTGAAGATGAAGAAAATAGGACCATGCAAGGTCTTGAAGAAAATGGGAGAAAATGTTTATGAGATTGAATTACCCGATGGGATCGGAATTTCTCCGATATTCAATGTCTCAGATTTGTACCCATACAAAGCTGAGGAAGCAGGAACAAGTGATGAACAGTCAGAGGTTCAGTGGCACAAGCAGATGCCAGTTGCAGATAATCCACAGATGGAGTGCATACTGGATAAGAGAGTCAGCAAGAAGACCAGACGAAAAGAATACTTTGAGTATCTGGTCAAATGGAGGAACCATCCAGTTGAAGATGCCAACTGGGAAGGCGAAGCAGAGATTCTGAAGCACGAACAGACCGTGCAAGAGCTCATGAACAGGAGCCATGAAAGTTTTTCAAGTGAGGGAGTATGATGCAAGAGCATCTCCCACGTCAAGCGAGCCAACGCGAAATGCAAGTGGACAGTTGGACAAGCCAGCACAAATTTTGAAATCACCTTGGGAATTGATGCGCCATCTTAAATGAAGCCATTAAGATGAAGCGCACTTGTAAATGTAATCGGGACCTTGAGCCATACGCTCTCGCCCTTAGTAGGTAGGAGTCATTTAAGATAGTTAATGTAGGTAGATAGAATTTAATTATAGATTAGAATGTTTGGGAGCGCAAGAGGGAAACAGGATATAGACACACTCATTGTGCATTGTAACAATAATTATGAAGAAGGAAGAGTAAGAGCATGCAGAGAGCTTTGTAAGAACACCCATGTACAGACATTTGAATTAATAGAAAGAATTGGTTCAAATTCATGGTTTGTGTTGTTCTTTGTGTATTGATGTTATGCTCATGAATGATTGCTTCCTGTTATACAATTGCTTTTGTGCTGTGTATGTGATTTCATGGTTGAGTTTGAAATTTGAAAGGAAGTAGAGGAATGAGTTTCAATTGTTTCTCTATCTGAGCAAGGATTCCTACAAGGAGTGCAGTTGAAGTCGTCCGCAAGGAGTGTGTTGACAGAAGGCTCAGATAGTTCAACTCTTGTTCTCGTTCACCCAGAAGTGAAATTGGGTTATAGGAGCCGTGTAAGGAGTGCGCAGGCTAAGGAAAGTCTTAGTTGTGAATCTGAGCGAAGCATTGAAAGACTACTGCTACAGGCGTGCGCAGAGTCAAAAGATTTCAAACATTTGAAGTGTTTGAAAGATTTGACGCAAGGAGTTCGAGTAGGAGGGTTTTCTGAAATATTCAGAATTGACAAAGCTCAGGAGGTATAGGACCTTTGAGTAAACCTTGAAAGAGAAGCACGGGGAGTTTGTACCGTGGAGTGTGTAAGAGGCATCGCAAGTTTGCATGTAGGTGGACGAGTTTCGTGGAGGAACACATAGTCATTTCGTAGATTTCTCAAAGGAGGAACGGACGGTCGATGTTCTCCAAGGAGAATCCACGAATTTCTGTGAGCCGTCAGATCTAGCAGAGGTGCAGGGGAGATACGGCAGAGTAGTTCAGAGGTTCAAAGTTCAGGAGGGGCAGAACCGTTGATCCGAGCCACAAGGGTCGTTGGATCTATGCGTGGATTTTCATATCGGGGTTTCGTGTGTTGAAACTCTATAAACCCGCCACAGAGATCGCGAAATCACGATACATGATATCCCGACTACTACGAGAACGGTGTGGGGCCACAGGAACCGACAAGCGGACAGGTGGCACATCGCATGTCGGGAGTTCGTGAGTAGAAGGGCTGAGAAATTGGTGTCAAGGGTCGCGAAGTGCAAGGACACGAGAAGCGGCGAAGTGACGAGAAGACCAGGAGCCGTCCATCTGAGGAGGACAGGTGGCAGAGATCGAGAGATCTCGCAAACTCGGAAGTTCGCAGGGTGAGAGCCCAAACATTGGGTGCTCCAAGTCGTGAAGACGCGAGGAGCGAGAAGAAAAATATCTGTTGGATCCATACGTAAATCGTGTATCGGGGTTTCGTGGATCGAAACTTCAAAATATTGCAACGGGAATCGTGATATTGTGATACGTGAAATCCCGACGAGTAGAAGGACAGTGTCGGGGACACAGTGGAGTCAGTGACGTGGACAGGTGATACACCATATCGGAGTTTGGGGAAAGTAAAGTCCTGAAACATTGACATCAGGATTCGCGATCCCGTGAAGTCTGAAATCCCGACGAGGTGACGGGACCATTGAATAGTCAACCCATGTGTGCATCGGAGTGTTGGCACATTAGGGTTCAGGGTTCGGTAAATCCATTTGCTTGATATCGCGAGTGGCGAAATCGCGAAAGGAGAAATCCTGACAGGGTAAAGGAAGGGTCAGCGTTGACTTGCATCAGGTTTCGGAGATTCAAAACACCAACGCTCGACCATAGACCTAGTGATACCGCGAAGTCCGATTCCCCGATAAGTAAGAAGGGGATCGTGTGAAGAGTTCAGTGGGTGTAGATTTCCGATAGGGAAATAGAAGGACCGGTTAGTGTTCTTCGGGCCGAGGAAAGAGAAGATCCTGTGAGCGGACATGCCTGACGGGCGCACCTACATCACAAAGTACCAATTTTCATAAGATGTGATTTCCAGTGATCTTGATAAGACATTTGTTCTAATGGCCTTTTCTAAATCTTTTGTGATCTTGATAAAACATTTGTTTTAATGGCCTTTTCTAAAGATTGTGATCTGCTCAGCTGTCAAATTTTTGTTTTCATGGTTATGCTTTTCTTCTTGAAAGAGAATTTTTTTACAAAAACAGTGTAAGATGGTACATGCTATAAATATTGAAGACTTTAAATGACTAAAAGAACATAATCGTAAAGAAAAACAACATTTAGTAAAGAGGATATAAGGAATGCTAAGATCACACTTCATGTGCCTTCATATGTATGCAAAGAACATAGTTAAATGTATATATTCCACTACCAATAAAATATGTTTTCAATAGTTTATGAAGAAGAAACAAAGATTAAAAATCAACATTGCATTTAGAAAGTACAAACACGCATGAGTAATTTTTTAACAAAAAACAATGTAAGATGGTACAAGTTATAAATATTGAAGAATTAAAATGGCTAGATGAGCATAATCATAAAGAAAAACAACATTGAGTAAACAATAAGATGGCTTGGAGCACATTGTGTTTGACAAAATTGAAGGAAAAGTATCGATTTTCATAAGATGTGCTTTCTTGTGATCTTGATAAAATATTTATTCTAATGGTCTTTTTTAAAGCTTGTGATCTTGATAAGACATTTGTTTTAATGGCCTTTTCTAAAGCTTGTTATCTGCTCTGCAAAAAAAGTTTCCAAAATGAAGGTTGAACAAAAAAAATTTCGAAGGTTGAGCAAAAAAAGTTTCCAGAATGAAGGTTGTTGTGGGCATTTGCGTGTAGCCCATCTTCAAATCTTCAGATAATCGTTGAGATTCATCAACAGTTAACAAATTATGTGAACCATGTTATGTGAATCATGTGTGTTAGCTCAACATGCTATGCAATTAGGTATTATGCTCTGTAAGAAAAGTATCAAGAATGAATGTTGGTGTGGGCTTTAGAGTGTAGATACCATAAAGTCCTCAAGTTTACAAAATAGTGTATAAAAAAAATGTTTCAAAACATTGTTATTTGACTCAAACATTTTGAATTTTCTGTTAAAAAATCAATAAAAACTTTGAAAATGATTTCAATATTAAACCTTCAACATATAATAGATCCAAATCTCATGGAAAAGAAAATCGTTTGGAAAATAAGATCGTTTGTTTTAATGTAACTAGCTTCCCCCTAAAGAAAGAGAACGTTAAGAATTTCAAGATTGATGTAATATGAGTTAGGAAAGAACAAGCTCAAACAAAAACATCTTTCATAAATTAGTTGTACAAAATAGCACTTGTTATCTTTAATTAGTAGTACAAAATAGACCATATATTCCAGTATTTTTTTGGCAATATTGATGCTACCATATTTGATGTGCATTGCTTTTTCATTTGGCATTCCATACTTGTTAGCTTTAATATTTTGGTGAGGTGTTTTAACATTTAGTGGTGTCATCTATATCATACTTCACACTGTCTTATGTATAAAAAAACAATATCACACAATCTCCTTTATATTTTCAATGTTTTGTGTTGTTTGTGACTACATATTTATTAACCAACTATATCTCTGGTATCTCATAGATATCTCCTAATGATTTGTCTTTTAATGTTGTTTTTTTATTATCACATCACATTGGATATGTAGGTTATAACAACCCAGGGACAAATTATGAGATTCTCAGATCAATGACAACCAAAATTTTTAATTCAATTCAATTGGTGCTATAACCAGTCTTTTTTTTACTTGTAATACAGGCATGCTTCCAGAAATACAAATATTTTAAGCCTATTCTCATTGTTTTCTTGTTTTCTTAATTTAATTTAGTGTAGTAGTTTGACTTATGTGTATTTATTTTGTTTCTTCCACATATATGAGCACTAATAAAGTGATGATACATGTGGGGCTTGGCTTCCCAACCTTCATCAGCACATACCTGTAATCAAAGCTTCTCATTTCCACTACATCTTTCCTGCTATGAGTAATTGCCACACACCATTTATGCGTTGGCCAGCTAACGGTGTTGATCTCCTTTCTCAAAATATTTTGCCACACACCATTTCTGCTTTGGCCAGCTAACGAAGTTGATCTCCTTCCTCAAAATATTTTCTGAACAATGCTTTGGCTGTAGGTTACTATAGTCTACAGTAGTTTTTTTCATAAAATTCAGTTGTAATATGAGCAACTGCTAGTAACAATAGAAAAATGTATTATGTTTATTTTCATAAATATTTGTTTTTCATATTATTTTAATAAATATTTATTTTTTATATTAATTAATAACAACATTTCAATACATTACTTAAATAAATATTTAATATCAAATCTATCCCATTTTCATGCTGTAGCACTTGTTTCTCATGTACTTTAATACATGTTGTTCCTTTCTCTTCTAACCTGTGTCAATTAAATAACTTCTCAATATATTATGTTATGTTATGTTTTGTGTAGCCCATAACATTACACCAACAGATCTTGGATAGAAAATAACAAATCATGATACCAAAGTGCAACAAATGGTGAATATCCTTGTTATAATCGGCAAGGTCTAGGGTTACTATGTCATGAATAGAGCATCACGATGGTTAGAAATATAACTATGCAATATTTTTATTTTTTTCCTCTTATGCTCTAATATGCTATCATCCTAAGTTAATTTTATCAAGAGATTTAGAAGGTCATAAGCATCCAATGCTGGAGCTTGGAAACATTCTCAATTTATCTATGGAGGGGGAATATTCTAGAGTCAATAGTATTTACATGTAGTAGTGGAAGGCATATTTGGAGAGGCAATTTTGTATTCTTCATATTTTGTATGTGGTAACATAAAGTTACAAGCAACATATATAATTAATTAAAGTAATAATGATATCCATGAAACATTTTAATCTATAATATCAAACAATTGTTTCTCATGCTTTAGAACTAAAGTAAGAATATCTATCCATTTAGAGTAAAATATTAATAAATATTTTCATTAATCTACAAGAGTTTATGAATCAACAATCCAACTTTAAGAATCCGCCAACCCTTAAGAGTAAATTATGGTGCTTCGTGAAGCTACTTCTTTCATAGGCATTTTTCCAAATACTTGGCACACATCCTCAAGGAAACCACATTCAACATAACCCCACATTCAACATAACCATTTGAGCATGGTTTTTTTTTTCTTCTCCCAAGGATTTCAAGTTGGCACTAGCATGCAACAAATTAACATAGATATCATATTCAACTTTACCACCCACTTCATTTATGACATTCATAAGGTCCTCATATTCCTTCAACCGACACTCCGAACAGAGAGAATACATGTGTGCATGGGTGATTTAGTTTTGTTTTTATTTTTCATTTTTAGATTGTATTTTATGAGTGCTAGCCCTATTTTTTTTGTTGGACATGGAAGGTTTTCTATGTGCATGAAGAGTTTGATTGAGTTAAAGATTTATACCTAGTTCAAACCATTGAGCTTATAACTACTATCAATTTTGTTATTGTTGTTGGTGGTGGTGTTGCAAAGTTGGTGTTTGGTTGGAGGTGTCTATATCAACATGGTTGTAAAATGTATTGTAGGGAAGCTTAGTCCCTATCAGGTAGGTTTGGAAATGGAAAACAACGATGATTTAAAGCAATAATAAGACTAGATTGTATAATCTGTGACAAACACTAAAAAACACAATGCTTGATATTTGAATTTTTAAATATAATATATTGTCAATCATTTGAAGTTGGTTTTATAAAAACATGTTTTTGAAATATAATATGTTGTCAATCATTTGAAGTTGGTTTTGTAAAAACATGTTTTTCAAACCATGCTAAAATTAACAAATTCATTAACAAATCAATTTCTTAACTAGAAAAACTGTTAGAATATAATGAATGTGCTCATTTTACCATTGAGAATATCACTATTATCACCCAACCATAGGCCGAAGCCACCCTCCGAACACCTTAACCTTGACTAAGAATCACTTTGGAAGCAAATCCTAGGCTAGATAGCCCAACAAGGTGTAGCGCATATTCCTCCAAGGATAGCGCACCAACAATAGTTGATCAGATAGTCTAAACCCTAGCCAAGAGATAGTCAAGCCAAAACGTGACTGCTAGTTGCAACAACTGCAATGGCAGCTCTCCTTAAACCTGCGCACATGACTGGGCATTGCAGTGCACACCAGTTGTTGCTCTGCAATTATGAGACTGTCACAAATGAGAGACTGGCGCCCAGTATTTATAGTATTCCTGGCTAACTGCCTAGGCCGACTTCTTATTCTGGGCATGTGTTTGTTCAGTAAATATTAATTCTTCTAGCCGACTTCTTCTCTTGGAGGCTAATAACCTAATATAAATTATCTGCTTGAGCTGACAAGTCTTCTAGGGTTATTAGCCAACTCATTAAGGTTTCTTCTTGCTTTCCGGAGTATTCTATTCTCTTCAGGTTGACACGTGGAGGTAAATACCTTCCGCAGCTACCATATTATCAACACTCCCTCCTATTACAGGTAATGGTCTTGAGCACAAAAACATACCATTCACCTGGTAGCATCAACATAGTCATCTAGACTATCTCATGACTAGATCATGAGCATCATCATCACCATCAATGTCATCAGTTGCATCATCTCTCAAAACCATACTTCATCTGAGTAATCAGACATTATGTTGGATAAGTCACTCACACCATAGAGTGATACAAGAGCCATTCTTCTAATCTGGACATACGTCCTAGAAGAGTAGATGTTCTGAACCATTTTCCGTCTGGAAATATCTGTCCTTTAATCATCCATTTGGTTGATAATCATTTACCAAATTGTTGATAGTCTTCAAGGCAATTGGAGCAAAAATAGAACACAATTGTGTCTATCCATAGTAGTACATAACTACAATCCAATGGTACACTACCACACCAAGTAGCAAACAAGTACTTGATCAGTAATGTATAGTTACGAACAATGGAATGCATCCACCACAGTAGTATACATCTATTGTCATACGTTCTTCATAACAATCATCTGATATCAACCTGCACATAAACAATGTTATGATATAAACTGAATCATCTGGGCCAATCTTTCACTCGCATCTGTGAGATCTAAAAGAATATATGCCCTCAGAGTAGAACAATGAGATATCTGGACTATTCTTCTCAAGCAAGGAAGAATAATTGTCTTGTCTTCTGACCCTGGACCATTCCCCACCCTGGGTCATTCCTCCTACACTAATCAAAGTGCACCCTGGAGAGAATGTATAAAACCTAAGGAATGTCTGTCCCTGATTGCTTAGCCTGGACTATTCCCCACCCTGGGCCATTCCTCCTACACTAATCAAAGTGCACCCTGGAGAGAATGTATAAACCCTAAGGAATGTTTGTCCCTGATTGTTGAGCCTAGACCATTCCCCACCCTGGGCCATTCCTCCTACACTAATCAAAGTGCACCCTCGAGAGAATGTATAAACCCTAAGGAATGACTATCCGGACCATTTCCTCTGTTAACCATAAGAGGAAAATATTGTCCTGCATCAACCTCCAAAACAGACCATTCCTCATGTTAACCACAATGAGAAATCACTGTCCGGCGAGGCGGGCCAGTCTTCTTGAGTAATCCTCAAGAAGAGAGACTGCCCTAGACCACTCCCCATGTTAACCACAATGGGAAGTCGTTGTCTATGATACATCAACAATCTGGATCATTTCCCATGTTAACCACAATGGGAAATCGCTGTCCATCAGAAATCTCAATCCACTTTCCGAACTGGAAAGAATCTTCTCATCCTGGACCATTTTTTGAACTGAAAAATGATTGTCCATCAATCCATTGTACATCAGTGATCCCTCCCAACCTGGGAGTCATCTCTTCCTTTCTCAATAAGGAAGTCGTCTCCACGAGTTCTAGCTTGAGTACGCAAGCTCTTTCATCTTGAACAAAAGCTTTACCAAGATGTCTGCTTATCTGCTCATCTGTGAAGATATGTATTGGAGAACCACTTTCTCCTTTCTGGACTTTATCACAAATAATGTAATTCTTTATTTCAAATGTACTTTGGTCTGGAACACTGGTTTTTCTCTAAAGGCTTCATGTAGCTCTGATCAATAAAGTATATCTTTGTTGGAAAACTGGAACATATACATGTGGCACTTCTTCTGTCATCATGAGATTTGACAATATCTCTATTATAGAAAATATTCACCACGCTTCTGTTGTGCACTAGAGGTTTCTCCACCAAGTCATGTTCTTTCATCTGCATACAAGGGTCTCTTTCTGGTATGCCTCAAAGTCTTGAGGTTTCTGTTCATACGTTGTTTGTTCAATTTTCTCTGGAGAACAGTCTTTGCATTTATCTGATGTAGAACTCCAACTCATGGATGTTGCGAATGATATAATGACTCATGTAGAGATATGTCTGGTTTACTGGAACAACTAATCATTATAGTCTTTTCCCTCCATCTGGGAGAACCTCTAGTTCTAGATTTCACAATGCTTTCATTCATAATTCTTTCATACATTGTTCTTCATCACGATTTTCAGTTCCTCTGCTTGATTGTTTTTAATGAGTTCTCATCAGGATGGTAATCTTGTGATTCTTAATACAATGACTGGTTGTTCTGGATTCGCTTTCTTTCTTGGAATCTTCATGTTCTTCCTCGTGTTTTTATTTATCTCTTGGGTCCATGGAGTAGATTCCATGCCCTAAAGATTCCATTTCATCATAGGAACACGGATGTGGATGGACAACCAGGGATACTTTAAGGCTTCTCTTCGAAGAAGACTTCTTCTGAGTTTGGACTGAACACGTACTGTCTTTCATGACTGCTACCATGGATATATACTTCATCATCTTCAATGGATCATAGGATTAGCTCCCACCTAATCCTTGCTTCATGTATGAGTGCATATAATCGGTTCCCTTCGTCTAACAAAGTCCACGCTTTCGTCTGCATCTTTATTGTCTTCTGCAATATATAATCAGCTCCCTCCGTCAAATAGAGTCCACGCTTCCATATTATTGTCTTCTGCAAAACGTCATAAGTCTTTCTCCAATTTTCTCTTGATTGCTGACTTATTTCTGTCTTTGCTTCTTCTAAGTTTCTTCATGATTGATTCTGATTTCAGCTTATCTTGTAATAGCTTCCACATCCTTGTATAGTGATAGCAATCCTTATCTTGTTGTTCTTCCATAGGTATAGTTCTTCTTTGGAACACATTATCTTCCAAGAGATAGATGTACAAGATATATGTAGAGATTATGAAAACAAGATATGTACAAGAGCTAAGAAGAGTATTGTTACCTTCAGAAGAAGAAGGCCCTTTCATTCTGCTTGATCTTCTTTGTAGGTTCCTTTTCTTCGGCAACTGATGCTTCATGTTTCTCCTTCCTTTTCTTTAGCTCAGAACAATGATTTTTGTAGTGACCATACGTTTGATAGTTGTAGCATTGTATTTATGAAATGCCTTTCTCTTGATTTGGCTTCCTCCTTGAACCAAACTTTCTTTTATTCCTGAAATTCTTGAATCTTGATGTGAAGGCTTGATCATTATACTTATTTTGGGGTTTCTCTTTTGCATTGATTCTTGATTCTTCTTGAGCACGACCAGTCCAAAGTTCTTCAAATGTTGGATACTCCTTCCTTGTGTTCATGCTTGTGGAAAATGCATCCCACGTCTTAGGAAGACCATTGAGTACTATGTTCACCAATTCCTTTTCTGAAATGATCTCTTCAATATCTTGTAGTTGATCCCTTAACTGAGAGATTCTCACAAAGTATGATGTTATGCTATCATCATCATTCATCTTCATGTCATGGAGCTCATTCTTTAGACTCATTATTTGTCAAATGTTTCTGACTGAGAAGAGGTTTGTTAGGGCATCGTACATCTTCTTCGATGAGTCAAGATGGGAGATGTATGGTATCAAGTGGTCTTTTATAGATTCCACTACGATACTCATGGCATTGATGTCACTGTCTTTGAACTTCTCCATAACTGCAACATTATGTGGTTCCTTCTCTTTTCCTTCTTCAAACTCTGGTTCCACGATCTTTCCTTTCACGATATCCATCACTTTATTCTTGGCAAGGATGAGGTCAATCCTTGTCTTCCACGCTCTAAAGTTAGAGGCTCCATCTAACTTGTTCTCTGACTTCATAGAATAAGTCATGGTTGCTTTGACTTGGTCAAACCCTAGATTTGACCATAAACTCAAACTTGACATCTTGGCTTGTTGAGAGTACCAAGAGATGCGCTAGGCTAAGGCACACTCATATATCCGAAGATTAGGCCAATCCCTTCACTTAAGGTGCCTCAACAAGAGGATTAGGGTTTCTACAACTTCACCAGCTAGTAACCTTAGTGGCAGTGCTATGGTGACTGCTCCTGCTAGAAACCTTAGCGGTAGTTCTTCAACAAGCTTAATATCCTCACGGCTATGTTTCCTTCCAGTGGTTAGACTGAATGAAGGAGGTGTGGGCCCATAACATGTTAGAATATAATGAATGTGCTCGTTTTACCATTGACAATATCACTATTGTCACCCAACCATAGGACGAAGCCACCCTCCGAGCACCTTAACCTTGACTGAGAATCACTCCATAAACAAACCCTAGGATAGATAACCAAACAAGGTGTAGTGCATCTTCCTCCAAGGATAGCACACCAACAATAGCTGATCAGATAGTCCAAACCCTATCCAAGAGATAGTCAAGCCAAAATGTGACTGCTAACTGTAGCAACTGCAATGGTAGCTCTCCTCAAACCTGCGCACAAGCTTGGGCATTGCAATGCGCACCAATTGTTGCTCTACAATTATGAGACTGTCACAAATGAGAGACTGGCACCCTGTATTTATAGTATTCCTGGCTAACTGCCTGGGCCAACTTCTTATTTTGGGCATGTGTCTGTTCAGTAAATATTAATTCTTCTTGCCTACTTCTTCTCTTGGAGGCTAATAACCTAATATAAATTATCTGCTTGAGCCGACAAGTCTTCTAGGGTTATTAGCCAACTCATTAGGGTTTCTTCTTGCTTCTCGGAGTATTCTATTCTCGTCAGGTTGACATGTGGAGGTAAATACCTCCCGCAACTACCATATTATCAACAAAAATGCCATTAATATCATCTGATAACATAATAAATCAATTGTGAATATATTTATTTCTTGTCTACCACTAAAGTACCGACAACTTGTATCAACATATTCACTAGTAAAACATAATCTTGAAGCATGTCCTTCATATTTGGAAAACATTTTTGCACCTCACAATTTCACAGGGTGAATGTGTCGTAGTGGAAATTTAGAGAATGTCTTTGTTTGAGCGCAAGGGCCATCTATCAAAATTTTGGGTAACTCTATATTTTTTCTACTTCCCGGTCTTTGTTATAATATTGTTTTATTTAATGGTCAGGAAACATGATTGATCATATCAAAATGGCAGAGGATATGATCATATTGAAATTGTGAGGTTACTTTTATTGCATAACTCATAGATTTATAGTTGATTTAAAAATTTCCCAAACTATTATCTAAACAAGAAATCAATTTTATCTTTTTGGAAAAATAACATTTGTTTTTGAAAAAATATCAATCCATATGATCAAGGTGAATCATGAGAAAGAGTATTTGATTGAATAAGCATTAAAGACATACTCCACCTACAATTAGTAGAAATATACCAAAGAATTGGCAAAGTTCGATGAATTCAAATGGGAGACCTAACCTAGAGTAGGAAGAGTTGGATCAAAGCTTTATTATATATATGATAGACATAAGCATGAAACTATTTCAATACTTATGCCATAATGACATGTTCTATTAGCGTCGTTTCTTTCCCACCATATCTGGAAAACTATGTAGAGAAATCCACCAATCAAGCTTCCCTCTAATCTAGATTATGCTAAGAACAAAATGAGATACAAAGGAAAATATAGAAGAAACACAAAAATATAGTGAAACCCAACTTCTATTAATGAATAAAATAGAAAAAAATTGTAGACCACAAACTTGATAGATTGGGGTAGCTTATCTCTGAAGAGAAAGAGATGTTGGCTACGCTTCATTCACAACAAGATTTACATCACACTCCATTGCATGATTAAAGGACCTCCTTCACCTAGATTATATATGAGAGAGTGAGAGGAGAATAATTCCCATGATGCATGTCAGATAAATTGGTCTAAGTTTACAAAATGCCATAGGCATGTAAAACACTAAGACTTCCCGAGAGATCACCCATCCCAGTACTACTCTACCCCGAGCGCGCTAAACTATGGATTTCTAATGGGATCCAATGCATCAACATTGTAGGCATTACATTACAAATGGAGATGGAATTACATTACATTCCCCATCAAAAGGGTGAATATTATGGTTTATCAAAACCACAGGCTTGGAAACATTGATTCAGTGGAGAAGTTGGATGGCCACCAACATCCACCTAGATCAATCCTCCCCCCTTAGGAAGCAATGGTCCCCATTATGTCAAGTTCCCTCGAGAGATAGGGAAACTTTTGTTGAATCTGAACTTTGGGGAGTTGCTTGCCTTGCTGAAGGAGTTATCCTACTTGTATTTGGCATGTGGAAGGATGTCATGAACCTATTGGTGGAGGTGTTGGATCCATTCAACAAATCTGGTTGCATGATCTTCCTTGGTTTAAGTGTGGGAGGTATATGTCAGTGAAGATGCAGTAAGAAGAGATATATCAATGGGGGCTAATGGTTGGAACTTCAAGCATACCCTAAAAGGGTCGTGGCCAATAGAGCTATGTTGAACATATGGAAGACTCTCATTTTCTAGAAGGGAGGGTCTATAGATTGGACCATTGGGTAAGGGAGCACCAAGAACCAATTCAATGGAATGTGGTATGTGGTAGTACATAGGCACCCTCGTAGGTGAAGCAGAAATATCTTCGTGCTCCTTTACAATCTTGTTGACCTGCTTCTGTTGGATAGAAAGGTGTTGGGATGAAGTTGTAGTGGTCGTAGTGATCTTCTATTCACCTTCTGACTAGATCGTGAAGAGGGAAAACTTTGTGGTCTAAGAGATTACTTTGTGGCACTATTTCACCACGATCAATGAAGTGGAAATAGTCAGAGCTACCTCTGGTACCCTGTAGAGTTGACCTCCCAAAGTAACAATGACACTGCAAGGTTGAGACTCATAGATAGCGTGACGTTTACATATATATGGTTGTCCTAAAAGAACATCACGAACTTCAAGTGGGGAAACATCACATAGTACCTCATCCTTGAAGGGCTTAATGTAATAGGATAGGAAACATTGTTGACTGACGCAAATGTCTCATCCTCGGCTCAACCATCCGATGGTGTATGGTTGGGGGTGTGGAATCATTGGTAGCTTCAATCTCTTGACAACCTCGACTGAGATCAGGTTCTTCTAACTTTTGTTGTCAACAATGAAATGTAGTGGGGTTCCCTTTACGCATATCTTCGAGTGGAAGAGGCACCCCCCCTCCTCAGTATCCTCTAGTTATTCTGGTTGTATTGTTGTGGTCATGATGGTAGTAGTGGGTTCTACATCGATGATCCATTTCCCTTTATTATGCTTTGAATAAGAGTCTAAGTCAAGTTCTGATTCTTTTTCTTTGAGCTCATCCACCAATGACTATTTCAAGTGACATTCATAAGTGTTGTGCTAGGGGATTTTGTGGAATTCACACCATTTTCTGGTGTCTTTCTTAGACTTTCCATCACCCTTCTTAGTCGATTTCTTGGACTAATTTTCTTGACTCTCCTTGTTTTTTCCCTTATTATGTGATTTAGGGTTTCCTTTGCCATGTTTGTGTTGTAGCATATTTTCAAACCCGAACTCTTGCTTACTCCACTGCTTGAATTTTTGCTCAATTTTGACTGCATATCGATAAGAAGATCCAAGTGAGGAGATTTCCAAGAAATCCATCTATGTTTGAATGTACCTATGAAAACCAATGTGGTACATCAAAACCAGGTGCCCCTCGGAGTCTTTGGTACCTATCTTTGAGCGCAAGGTATGAAATTTGTTAGTGTACTTCGACACCATCTCGTCTCTTTTCTAACACAGAGTCATCCATCTCATGTACTATTCATCATAGTTTTTGAAAGGGTTGAACTCCTCCTTGAGGGAATCTATATGGAGTAGATTTATATGTGGTGTACCTCTCCCATTAAGCTTCCCACCAAGCTCTGACATGGAAAAGGGTTTTAAGGAGCCCAAAGGTGATCTTTTCACTCTCATATTTTTTTTGGAAAAAGTAATAACCTTCTAGCATATTAAACCATTTTTCTAAAGCATTTACATCTATATGGCCTTCAAATAAGAGAATATAAAAATTGACTTGTACCTTGAATGGTGTCGCACCTACGAAATGGTTGTTTTTTGAAGATGCCTCGATCGCCATTGGTATTCGTCGAAGGATCTGAGTGAAGTTGTTCATTATCTCGTTCCTTTGTCACATAAGGACTTCCTCGAGAAATGTCTTGAAAGTATATAATGATCCCTTGTCTCTCTTTTCTTTTGCCATGGAAGGTCGCTTGGGCTGGAAAGAACGGTTGTCCTCAAGTGAAACTAGCTCAAGACCCAACTCTCTATTCCCTGACCTCGTCGGGGACATGCTCTGAGAAACGGCAAGGAGAAGACTGCTCTGATACCACTGATCTAGATTACAGTGATAACAAAATGAGATACAAAGGAAAATATAGCAGAAACACAAAAATAGAATGAAACCCAACTTTTTTTAATGAATAAAATAACATAACACTATATAACACAAACTAGCTAGAATGGGGTAGCTTGTCTTTGAAGAGAAATATATGTTAGCTACGCTTCATACGCAACAAGCTTTACACCACACTCCATTTCATGCTTAAAGGACCTCCTTCACCTCGATTATATATGAGAGAGTGAGAGGAGAATAATTCCCATGATGCATGTGGGATAAATTGGTCTAAGTTTACAAAATGTCATAGGCAAGTAAAACACTAGGACTTCCTGGGAGGCCACCCATCCTAGTACTACTCTAGCCCGAGCATGCTTAGCTGTAGATTTCTAACGGGATCCGATGCATTAATGATATAGGAATTACATTACAAATGGAGATGGAATTACATTACATTCCCCATCAAAGGGGTGAATATCATGGTTTATCAAAACCACAGGCTCAGAGACGTAGATTCAGCAGAGAAGGTGGATGGCCACCGAGATCCATCTAGATCACGCTCCTCAATCTTGAAGCATATTAAACCATATTGATAATTCGTTGTTGAGTATTCCATATGCTATGATATAAGGGACTACTATGCTAAGCGAAACCTAGTTTGATAGGAGCATTACTTCTCAAACTTCATTAACTTGTGCAATTTATTAATTTATTTAAGAGAGAAAACTAGCTAAAGCAGTTAACAATCATAATAGTAATGTCCGTTAATAGGTTATGTTATCACATGAACTTGTCAGAGCCCTATGGGTTTGTGGTTTCTACCTAAGACTGTAATTTTTCCCTGTCTCTCTCCTTTTCACAGACCAAGTCTAAAGTTTTTTCCCCTTTGGCTTGTAAAATCATTTTTCGTTTTCCCCCCTCTGTGTTTAAAGTACCCCGGTCTCCCTATTTTCCCAGCCCACAGCCAGCTGTCCAAATCCTCCATTGCGCTGGCCACAACCACGGACACAAAGCACAACTTTCCTAATAGTTCATTTTGGGCTTGAAGCATAAGCAGAAGGCAAGTTGATATTTCAACGATGAAGATCCAATCAACCAGTTTAGTTCAGCAGCTCACGGGCATTCGGGAGTCCAAAATCGTGCAAAGTATAATGCCAGAGCACAAAGCCCCGGAATAAGCATGAGTCGTTGATCTTAAAGAGGACAGGTGGCAGTCGATCCAAGCCTTTGGGGAAATGAACTTCGAGAGTTTCGAAGTGAGAAGTGCATAAAACTTCCGAAGGTCCGAAGCCCAAAGGCCCAAAGTCCCAAAGTGGCCGAAGCGCTGAAGTGCCAAAGTGGCCAAAGTTCCGAAGTGCCCAAGCCCAAAGGCCCAAAGCGCTGAAGTCCCAAAGGCTTGAAGCCCCGGAGACCCGAAGTAAATCTCGACCGTCCAAATCCAGAATGCCACACATCATTAGATCTGTCACTCCGAGAGTTTTAAAATCAGAAAAGCACTGAAGTCCCGAAGGCCCGAAGCCCAGAGACCTGAAATGGATCTCAACCGTCCGAATCCAGACTGCCACGTGGCGCCATATCTAGAGCTCCGGGTAAAAGCGTTGAAGGCAAGCGAGATTTGAAGTTTGATTTTCCCGAAGCCCGGAGCCACGAAGGGATCTCAGCTGTCAATCTCAGGAGGGCCACGTGTCATCATATCCATGGCTTCGGGTAACTGCTTACCGCTGTCCCTTACCGCCTTCTGCTCCCGCCGACACCTGTCCTCCACTCATCGCCATCCCGACCTATCGCATTTCCCCTTCCATGTGTCACCTCTCGCCTCCCACCACCTGTTCCTTCCCACTCCCTCTGCCACCTTGGCCTTTCCTCCTCCACTCACCTTCCTCCTAGCCTCGTTGTCTCGTTCCCGGTCCATGTTCACCCCCGCATCATTCCACCTGGCCACCAATCATCCAATGCCCCGTCGGTCGCGTCATCGCCTCATCCTCGTCAGCTCCATCTGTGTCCACCTATCATTTCCCTCTGCAAAGGTCCAACGATGCCTCAGACGACAAAAGAAAGGCCGACACGTATTCTAGGTGCCAAGTTGACTTGAGCCTGTCCTGATCCCAATGAAGCAATTATGAAAGCTAGGGAGGTGGTTGAAGCATCATCTCCCCCATGAATGGAAAGTCAGAAGAGTCTGATTGTGAAGTCAGTCTGTCAGCCCTGGCAAATCAGAGATCGCGTCTGACAAAGAATGAGTGCGCAGAGAGACTGCATGCACCATCTGACTGAGAAAATGCAACACCATGGAAACTCGAGCACGTTTCTGCTATTGTTTACAAAATTTTGAGAATAAATAGATAGTTTTAATATTTTGTTAGGGTCGTCGTTTGGTTAAGCAAAAATCCCAATTTTGTAATGCTTGTGATGCCAGAGTTGTTCTCTGGTTATGTAATCGACTTAAGACTTTCATGTTAATAGAAGTCAACTTCCTTTCTCCTTTCATTGTGTCTGTAAATCTGTTTAAAACACTCGGGCATGGAGGATCCAGTCGAGGATCGTTGTGCTGATGTAATGGAGGTTTGATTATGGTTGCATCGTGATTGGTTTTACTCATTTCCCTATGTTCCCGTCTCTCTCTTACATTGAATGGCTAGGGCATGGAAGATCCAGTCGAGATGTTGCAGTTGCAGGATGATGGAGGTTTGATCATGCTGCTGATGTAACTGTGTCCCTTGTAGACATATTTCAGTATCTGAACTTGAGCTCATGAATTCTCTTGAGCTTGAGTTTTCTTCTCAGAGCTGTTGGAAGGTTGGATGCCCATAGCAGTCTACTTCACCTTTCTCCTAAATCTTCCCTCTGCTCTCACTTTAACTCAATTTACTGACTGAAGTTAATGTGGCCCTCACTTCCCTATACATTTCCTGTCCAGTTATGTGTTGAACATCATTCATGTTTTGATTTTTGGCCATTGACCTCCACCTATTCAAACCAACAACCACCTAAACTTTGATGGGTATCGGGCTTGCCTTTCCTGCAATCTGAAGGGCGACTTCGGTTGCTAACATTTCTGGCGTCGTTGCCAAGGAACAAATTGAAGACGTTTCCCTAGGTAAAACAAAAAAGAGCTTCTGATTTAGAAGGTGCATCAGACATCAGAACCATTGAAGATTGCGCTTGCACCTGGCGACTCCACTGTCTCAAATCCACTGTTTCAGTGCAGCTGCCTCTGGCTACTTCTACAACCCCTTGGGAGAACACAACGATCAGATCTGGCCTTTGATGGTGAACAAAGACCAGACACACTCTTACTACACATCTTTCACCTGACGACTCCATGTTTGAAGGATCGATTGACGACTCCGCTAGTTCAAAATGGACAAAATCTTGGCTCAGAGGTTTGCTCCTTTTAATTTTTCTGTTGTTCCTGGTTTTCCTAATGTTGTCCCCACTATGGATGAATGGGGTGATTATTTGCCCATATTTAGAGAGCACAAAGAGGAAAACCCTGCTCAACATCTCCATGAGTTTCATGATCTCATGCATCAGTGGGAGATACATCATGAGGATGTATTATTAAAAATGTTCATATTCTCATTAGCAGGGGATGCCCATGAATGGTATCACTCTTTACCCCCTGCTAGCATTTCCTCCCTCGGAGAATTTCATGCAGCGTTCAATAGGCACTTTCAAAGGTTTTATTCCTCTGAGTTTATCTGTCATAATTGTTGCAAGGAATATGAGGACAATGATCAAGATATGGCTATTTCTATTGATGATTGTGAAGATGATGGAGATGCTTTGGGAGAGATGATAGGAATGGCAAAATCACTCTCTGCCAAAATAGAAAGGCTGAAATTTAAAGAAAGCGCAGAGGATTTTCCTATCTTGAAAGCATATGTTCTTGACAACCCTACTAATGATGATAGTATTGAAGATTACAAGGTTGTAGAGGTGTCATTTTTTGCCCCTGATGAGTCTGATGTCCCAGTTTTTAAAGAAGAAACCATTGTGGAAGAGGATTCTTCTCTTTTCCTTAAAGAGATTTCCCATGATCTGTTTGCATCTGAGATTGAAATGAAGAATCAAGAGATCGCTCCTATTTTGCAAGATGGAGGAGTTGTGTGCTCATCCAACTTTGTTGTGTATTCAGATGAAGAGCAACAGATCCCTACATCATATTTTGACGACCTGAAGAGCAACCAACCTGTGTATGACAGCTATGAATCAAATTCTGAGCTGGATGTGCAGGATCTCCAAGAACATACAACAGAGCCTTATCCTCTATTCATAAAAGAAAAACATTTTGAGGAAATCAGCCATCCTAGGCCTGCAGAGAACACCGAACAACATAATGAAGAACATAACTTTTCCTTGGGTCTTGTTTATGACGATTATGAATCTGACCCTTGGGAAAGTCATGAAGAGGGAGAAGGAGAGCCAAAGGGGCAGTTTATTTCCTATCCAGAGCCTACGAGTGAGCAACCATTACCTGAGATCATTTAGCCTGTCTCAGCTTTTCCCTCACCTGTAACTGCCAGAAACATTCAGCCATGTGTGAGCAACTGTGGAAAAGCAGAGCAGGCTTTCTGTCACCAATTATCTAGAGTTTACCACTTGTTCTATGAGCTAGTCGAGGAGTACATGGAGTTGCATTTTTTCCAGGTATTGAAGCCTCCAAACTTTATCTTGCCTTCAACACTAGGATGAGAACTGAAAAATGTAATCGATTTGTTGTCACAATTTCATTTTCTTTTATTGATCAGTGACATATTAAATAAGTTTTCAGTTAGGAGGTTACTTGACTAGCTTTGGTGGAAGTCCACTTTCACCTAGCACTTTGTAAAAACCAATTAGTCTAGGAGTGTACATAAATAAGCTCTTTTTGGAGCATGTGTGTTTGTTTTCCTTTTTTTTTTTTAGTGTACATGTTGGCCTTCGACGAAATGTTTTGAGATTGACTCCATAGCCCAATAGCTAAGGCATTGGAACTACTTGTTCTTGGCAGTTCGCGGGGAGCATGCCATCCCTTATGGAGCCAAATGTTATCACATGAACTTGTCAGAGCCCTATGGGTTTGTGGTTTCTACCTAAGACTGTAATTTTTTCATGTCTCTCTCCTTTTCGCAGACCAAGTCTTATGTTTTTTCCCCTTCGGCTTGTAAAATCGTTTTTCGTTTTCTCCCCTCTATGTTTAAAGTGCCCCGGTCTCCCTGTTTTCCCAGCCCACAACCAGTTGTCCAAATCCTCCATTGCGCTGGCCGCAACCATGAACACAAAGCGCAGCTTTCCTAACAGTCCATTTCGGGCTTGAAGCACAAGCGGAAGGCAAGTTTATCTTTCAATGTCGGAGATCCAATCAGCGAGTTCATATCAGCGTCTCACGGGCATTTGGGAGTCCAACTTCGCGTAAAGTATAGCGCCAGAGCACAAAGCCCTGAAATAAGCATGAGTCATTGATCTTAAAGAGGACAGGTGGCAGTCGATCCAAGCCTTCGAGGAAATGAACTTCATGAGTTTTGAAGTGAGAAGTGCATAAAACCTCCGAAGGCTCGAAGTGCCAAAGTGGCCGAAGTTCTGAAGCACCGAAGTGGTCAAAGTCCCAAAGTGTCGAAGCTTCCGAAGGCCCTAAGCGTCGAAGTCCTAAAGGCCCTAAGCCCCGGAGACCCAAAGTAAATCTCGGTCGTCCAAATCTAGAATGCCACGCGTCATCATATCTGTCACTCTGAGAGTTTTACTTCGGGAGTTTTAAAATGAGAAAAGCGTCGAAGTCCCAAAGGCCTGAAGCCAGGACACCCGAAATGGATCTCGACTGTCCGAATCCAAACTGCCACGCGACGCCAAATCTAGAGCTTCGGGTAAAAGCGTTGAAGGCAAGTGAGATTTGAAGTTTGATTTTATCAAAGCCAGGAGCCACGAAGGGACCTTAGTCGTCGATCTCAGGAGAGCCATGTGTCATCAGATCCATGGCTTCGGGTAACCGGTTACCACTCTTCCTTACTGCCTTTCACTCCCGCCGACACCTGTCCTCCACTCATCGCCATCCCGGCCTATCGCATTTCCCCTTGCATGTGTCACCTCTCGCCTCCTGCCACCTATTCCTTTCCACTCCGCGTCACCTCCATTGTCACTGTTGTCCCCACTCCCTCTGCCACCTCGGTCTTTCCTCCTCCACTCACCTTCCTCCTAGCCTCGTTGTCTCGTTCCCGGTCCCCGTTCACCTCCGCGTCATTCCACCTGGCCACCAATCATCCAGTGCCCCGCTGGTCGCGTCATCACCTCATCCTCGTCAACTCCATCTGCGTCCGACTGTCGTTTCCCTCTGCAAAGGTCCAACAATGCCCCCGACGACAAAAGAAAGGCCGCCACGTATTCCAGGTGCCAAGTTGACTTGCGCCTGTCCTGATCCCAATGAAGCAGTTATGAAAGCTGGGGAGGTGGTTGAAGCATCATCTCCCACATGAATGGAAAGTCGGAAGAGTCTGACTGCGAAGTCAGTTTGTCAGCCCTGGCGGATTAGAGATCGCGTCTGACAAAGAATGTGTGCATAGAGAGACTGCATGCATAGTCTGACTGAGAAAACGCAACACCATGGAAACTCGAGCACGCTTCTATTGTTGTTTACAAAATTTTGAGTATAAATAGATAGTTTTAATATTTTGTTAGGGTTGTCTTTTGGTTGAGAAAAGCTCCCAATTTTGTAATGCTTGTGATTCCAGAGTTGTCCTCTGGTTATGTAATCGACTTGAGACTTTCATGTTAATAGAAGTCATCTTCCTTTCTCCTTTCATTGTGTCTGTAGAGATGTTTAAAACACTCGGGCATGGAGGATCTAGTCGAGGATCGTTGTGTTGTTGTAATGGAGGTTTGATTATGGTTGCATCATGATCGGTTTTACTCATTTCCCCATGTTCCCTGTTCTCTCTTACATTGAATGACTCAGGCATGGAAGATCCAGTCGAGCTATTGCAGTTGCAGGATGATGGAGGTTTGATCATGCTGCTGCTATAACTGTGTCCCTTGTAGACATATTTCAGTATCTGAACTTGAGCTCAGGAATGCTCTTGAGCTTGAGTTTTCTTCTCAGAGTTGCTGGAAGTTCGGATGCCCATAACAGTCTACTTCACCTTTCTCCCATGTCTTCCCTCTGCTCTCGCTTTAACTCAATTTACTGACTGAAGTTAATGTGGCCCTCACTTCCCTGTACATTTCCTGTCCAGTTATGTGTTGAACATCATTCATGTTTTGAGTTTTGGCCATTGACCTCCACCTATTCAAACGAACAACCACCTAAACTCTGATGGCTATCGGGCTTGCCTTTCCTGTAATCTGAAGGGCGACTTCCGGTGCTAACAAGTTATTACAGATATAAACTGACATTATGAAGTGACGTCTAGACTCAAGAACAACTTACAGTCATTACCTCCAACAAACACCCAATAACATTGAATAAATCACCGCACCAATTACATAATCTCTTATACCATGAAGAACATATTCAAAATATAAATAAACTCCAACATGCCAACATAACTAATATAACAAGACAACTTAGCCTAATTATATTCTTAAAAAATAAATGCAATGACATGACCACATAATATCCATATATTAAATATTAAATATAAATCTAAACCACTAATTTAAACTTCTCATAGTTGTATCCTAAACTTATTTTGGAGCTCTCAAATGAGATTTGTATTTACAACCTATTTTGATGCTATAATTTATCATGAGACTTCAATCATGCATTAGTAGTACTATTATAACGAGAGAAACCATATGGTGAGGACGAAGGCATGTGCTCAAACTGACATGTAGGCGTTAGGTGAGAGAAACCACATCGTGAGGGTGCAAGCACGTGCGGAGAATGGTATGCACGTACTGACCTGAAATGCAACCACATGTAGGACATCAAGGCTGAGGACTTATCCCTTCAATTTTGGCAACTAATTTTGGCAGTGAAGGATTTTGACTAGGGAAACATGGGGATCTCTAAGCTACCTTCCCAATCAGATTTTACAAAGTTCATAATTGCTCTTTCTTATGAAGCTTTTCATATGAATTTGAAATCAAGGGATTTTTTCAAAGGATTTTCTAATGAACCCACTAGCCGGTTGCTAAGAACCTAAATCGTTTGATTAAGGGCTCTATAGGTCTACCTCTATCTACAGTTCATAATCTCCTATAGGGACTATGGATATTCTTGAAGGCTCACATAAATTAGCAAGAAGACATCCGTCTAGCTCCTACCAAAGTCCAAGCAATTACAACATGAAAATCGGGTTCAATTCTATCTACTATTAAGAAATAGGTTGGTCCTAAAATAAGGAATGATAAGAGTGAGAAGAGATGACCTTTTATTTTCCACCCAATAGATTGGATAGTTGAGAGAGACATAATAACCTTCCACCATTATAAGATGGAGTAGTGAAGGTAGAAGCATTCATCAATACCTATTAATGAGATTGAAGTCTCAAAGGGACTCACAATCAATGTCTATCTTTATCTATTGCTCATGACCAATGCACCATCCTCTTGAACAAAGCACTTCAAGATGACAATTTGTATTTGCAGTATTGATGGAATTATCATGGCCATTCTCATGTACATTTTATTGTGGATGGATAATACAACATGTGACCCTAGACTTATTTTTAGCATGCACTCTAGGTACATGTATTAATGTATCTGTGTGAGTAGGAACAATATGATAGACATATATCCACCAAGGCACGACCCAAAAGAAGCAGTGACAATTGGTTCTCTGGGGGGTCTTGATCAAGTACCTATGAGTTGGTATCTCCACCTTATAGTAGTTCAAGATCAACATAGGGAAGGAGGAGGGTGACATATGGCTAGGGGCGTTAGAGGGGTTAAACTCTCACTGAGTGGGGATAATAGCTCTAGCAGGAATTGGTAGGAAGCAATTTTTAGTCTGGAAAGGGATTTTCAAAGTGATGCCAAACCCATGGGCGGAGAGTTGTCGGATATTACTCATCCTATCATTGCTTCAGAGTGAATCGTTGCTTATGGATATGCTTACTTTTCTATTGGTGCTTCTACAAGTGGTTCCTCAAAGGGTTGAAGGTAAACTAGATGTTCTAGTACTTGATTTGTTACTAGATATGCTACTATTAGTGGTTCTTTCTATGGATTCATAATTGGTACTATTGGATATGTATCTGTACCTAGATATACTACTACATCAACTATATCTACATCAAGATCAACTACTTCATTGATTGGTTTAGTCGAATCAACTTATGCTTATA
The DNA here is from genome assembly GCA_009831015.1 of Picea engelmannii. NCBI lineage: Eukaryota > Viridiplantae > Streptophyta > Pinopsida > Pinales > Pinaceae > Picea > Picea engelmannii. Next base: position 3,234,460 of record ML776549.1, read on the forward strand.
CTAGTGCTTTAACTATTTATGATCTAGATGCTTAGCAAGGTGGTGCTTATGGGTCTATCAGTTATGCTTACCTTGTAAATGGTGGTGGTAGGTATCGATACTAGTGAATCAACCATTGCATAAACAATTGGATCGTATATATGGCTCTACAGGGGCTATCTCTGCCTTTGTGACGAGTGCTTCTACGGATACTAATGTTGGTGTTGCTTCCTCGATTGGATTTATATCTATCTCTGCTACATATGCTAGGTCTATTGTTGGCTTTGCTACTGACATGCTATTGGTAATGGTAATGGGTATGTATTTGTACAAGTGTTGCATCAACAAAATCCACTGAAAGTATGCTCGATAAGGAGAAACTGATACTGGAATTGCTCCTGCTAATGGACCAACTAGAGTGCACTCAATGACTAGATCAACTACTCGACCAACTTATAGATATACTCTTGTCTTTACTTCTACTTTGACCAACTTATAGATATACTCCCATCTTAGCTTCTACTTCGACCAACTTATAACTATACTCATGTCTTTCCTTCTACTACTAAGTATTGATCTATAGGATTTACTAATAGCAGTGAGGCTACATGTGTCACAAAAAATGACTTAAGCCACTGAAGTGACATGAGGTCACATAAATTTGCTTAAGGTGGTGAGGTCACATAAATTTGCTTAAGGTGGTGAGGTCATCGAAATTAAGTGCATTTCATGAATTGTCACTAACAAACATTTATTATTTGAAATTGAAGTGTTAATGCACACTATCACCCAACAATAACAGTTCAAAGTTTATTTCTAATAACATTCAAGAAAAATAATTTTATTTATTTATATTAAATAATATATATACATAATATTCCAGTTTTCCTATATTAAACTTTATAACGGAACAAAATATCAAAGGGTTAACTAATAGAGAGTGTCATAGTACCTCAATGAGGTTGCTTATTTGAATATATTTTACCATCTATAAATCTAGGTAATTTGAATATATTTTACCATTTATAAACCGAGGTAAAAAGAACTAGGACTCCTATTGCCATCCGCACGGAGAGGCCTTACAGGTAGTCTTTCTATGTCCATGTATGTCAATTAGATACACACCTGTGTCCAACAAGCCGTATAGGGTGTTGGAGGACTAAAGAGGAGTCTCTGTTGCTACATAAATGAGAGTCAACCATGCACCAAATGGGATGATGTATTCCAAATTCTGCAGAACTTGAATTTTGAGTTTGAACTATGGAAATGCACCTAGACCACTACCAAAACCAGCTATGGCATTGGCATACATACACCTCCTCTGCATCAAGAAAACGCTGTTATTGCGCATTCCCCTGCTTCACGTCGGGCTTGAGCATAAGCTCTGCCAAAGCGCCATCTCCACCAGCCCTGCATCTCATACTAATATTTTCCAATCACACGGAAGCCAAACCCATGGCTCTGGCTTTGGGATGAGTGGAAAAGCCAGCAGACTGAATAACCTCAGGCGATTGAAAGAAGCCCTTCAACCATTGCATTTTATGGAGGACACAGATTCCTCTACTTATGCATCTCTCTTGCAGGGCTGTCTCAACAACAAGGCACTGTCGGAGGGCAAACTGGTCCATGCCCACATCATTCAAATCGGATTTGCCCCCAGCGTCCTTGTGCAAACCAATCTGGTGACCATGTATGCCAAATGCGGGAGTCTCAAAGATGGTCGCCGAGCTTTGCAGGAAATGGGCGAGCAGAACGTGGTCTCATGGACTGCCATGATTGCAGCTTACTCCAGGCATGGCTCTAGTAAGGAGGCTTTGAGGCTTTTCCACCAAATGCAACAGGGGGGTATCCAACCCAATCAATTCACCTTTGCCAGCATTCTCCCAGCATGTGCTGACCTGGCATCTCTGAAGCATGGGAAAGAGATGCACA
>ML776549.1:3265842-3281015 GCA_009831015.1 Picea engelmannii
GTAGATGTAAGAGAGAGAGAGAGAGAGGGAAAGGGGAATGGAAAATAACAAATAAATTATAGGAGCATGTGCGCGTTCCTATATTGGTTGCCTTGGATTTAGGTTCAGGATGAAAAACCTGGTGGTTCAGTCTGCAAATTGATAAAAACCTCCATTTTTATGAATACCTCTTTATATATTTGTATTTTAAGTTATTTTTATATAGACTAAACAATTCAGTTGTTGGAGAAACTATAGACATAGATAGAGTCGACTATGTATATTCCAAATATATAGTTTTTTTTTTTTTTTTAAATATTGTTTACTATTTTTAATCTATTTTTGTCTTTGCATATATCAAAATCCTAGAATACATACCTCTCTTATTTCTGCTATAATTTTTTGTCGGCTTAACCATTTCTCGAATGAGTTATATGTCGTACTAGAGGAGACTGATATCTACGATCTAAAAAAATAAATAAAAATATTTTGATCATGTTAAGACCCTCTTAGCCTGCACAAACAAAAGGCGTTGTAATTTCAAGGATATATTGACTTTGATAATTTAAAAATACATATATAATTAATATTATAAATTTCCAAAAAATACACCACACTAGAAAAACGAGTTCTCTACAAGTATACAAGTTTTTGGAATGAAATTCCATAGTTAACGTACTCAACACCTGCACGAACAAATACATGTACCTTATATTTTGTTGGAAAAATAACATACCATTATTAGAAAAAATCAAATCTGACATAGTTATTCACAATTTCTATGAATAAAAGTTGTATATTCGGAAAGATAATTCAAGTTCCTACGTTTCATCTTGTTACACTAGATTCAAATTCATTGTAAAAGTACCTTGAATAATCCCTCCAAGTTAAGAGATTGTTGTTTTTCCATGTTTGCGTTACCACTGACGCATCATGAGAGACCATCAATATCTTGCACTCACCCGCAATAATGATAAAAATAAGGGTACAAAGGTTATGGATGTAAAGAGCGGAAGAAGATCAAAAAAATTCATATCCTCAACTCAAGATCAAATCTCTAGTTATCCATTTCAGTCACTGGATCATCAACTCGAAGACGTGATGACTGATATGAAAATTATCAGCTATATTAATTATATAATTTTTTTTGAATCAACGTAAGTGTGTATTAGCATTATTTTGTAAAAATATATGATGAAGAACCAATCATAGAATAGAGTAACATAATTTAAGCTAGTGGTTCTTGATGTATGTGGTGCCACAATAACACGTCACTAGTTTGATTACTCCTACAATCTGTTACAACTTGTGGTTATTGGAGAATTTGATAACCCAAGAACAATGGCTGCTGGTTATAGTTGTGATCCTTGTGTGTTTGTAAGCCTATGTGAAAGAGGTCAGTTTGTAAGATTGATTGTTGGATACATTCAATATCTAGACTTCTCTCCTATATAATTGGCGAATACATCACACTATGTACTTCGACAGATGGAAGCATGTCAATAGAATGATTTAGTATCTAGAATAATTTTCTGTCAAATATAGCGAGCTATGGACTTTGACAGATATAACTATGTAAAGAATCGTTGGTCATTACAAATACATCATTAATGGTAAAAAACAATTATATCTTTAATGGATGAAGTGGCAGCTTAGAATGAATGGTGGAGAAGAAGTGTAGTCTACGAGAGTTCAGAAGTGGATAGAGGCGCTAATGAAGACCGAACCAGACAAAGATAAAAGTTCGAAAAAATATTTTTTGTAAAATGTGTTTATTTGATTTTATTATTGTTCTTTGTGATGTAAGCATTAAGGGAGGTTGTTAGAATTAATTCTTACATTAGAATCAGTTTGGGTTTGTTGGATATTGTTGAGATATTCTCTCAACCTCTCTCTCTAAATTTGAAATAATTTGGATCTGACAACACTTATATAACTGTGTATGTAATAATAATAGAAAGTGTGTGATTGTTTGTGTGTTCATATTTCTTAGAATTACACATTTAAAACACTACAAAACACAAGCATTGACATGTTTACGAGGTGTTTCACTTTTCAAATTTATTTTAATAACATTTAGTTTTTATATTTAATTTTAGTGTAAATATTTATAAAATAACAATAAAACTTTGAACATAATCTTATTTTCTTTATTTGATTAAAATATAATTAAATAAATTCTAAATCTAATATAAAATAATATGGCTACAATATTATAGAGATGTTGAATTATTTGGGGTTTGGACTATGTTGTTTGGACATGGTGAAAATCTTTTCTCTAATGCTTTTCCGTTAGTTTTAGTTAATAATGTCATATAATCATAGATTTTATTGCATCGTTTCATTTGATAGGGTGTCTTTTGGATTCTTATTTGTATATGTTAATTGCTAATTATTTGGGTTATCTCTTAGAGATTCCCATTTCTTAGGGAGGTTGTAGGGTAATTTTCTTTTTGATGGGTTAGAGATGGTTAATAATAACTTTGTAAATGGCTCTCCTTTGTTTGTTCAAGTAGACCATGTCTCTATAGATGATGCTTGAGCATGTCTCAATTATTTTGTGTAGCTTTAGGTGTAGTGGTTAGTGATTATATGACAAATTTTTGATTGATTAGATTGGATAGTTTTCCTAGGTGGGATTTTACAGCTTAGACTTATGTTTGGCCATGGGTCATTATGCGATATCTTGATGTACCTTTTGGAGTGGATCTCTTGCATGTGATTATGTGGGATCAATGTCTTCAGTGACGTTAGAACATGAGTCACTTCCAACATTACAAAGACCTCTTATTTGATGGAAACTGACAACGATTGGGAGGATTATTTACGCTTCTCACATCTATTATGTCTCTTATGGGTTGCTGAGTTGAGCTCTATTTTATCACTTGGAGGAGATTTTATGATCTAAGATATGGTTGACATATGGTGAAGATAGGGTCATTTAGATGGTCCCATGGGACATGTGTATCATTCCCAAGGATGAGGGGGGTTTAGGAGGGGATCTCTTCTTATCAAGTGTTGTTGTACAATTGATTGCTTCATGGGGGTTTCACTTAGTGAACCTATGACATGCCATGTTCATTCATGCAATATTAAAGAATACTCTAATTTCGTCAAATATTAAAGATTATCTCTCAAAACCATTTTGTTGAACCCCCTCCCAATACATATTTTCAATTAAAAAACCCCTATTTTCACTAGATATCCTAAATATTCATTTTCTTTTTAACATATTTAATACTCATTTTTATTTTTACCTATAATATATTGACATGAAATAGCTCTTATAAGCATATAAAAAAAAATAAAAAAAATAAAGTAAATAAGTTTAATGACATCCCAACATAAAAATATGAGTAAGAAAAATTTTAATTTAAAAATGTAGTATTATATTGCTTTCATCTCTCTTTAGTCTAATACATGGTTATGCATACATTTTCTAAAAAATGATAAATATATAATTTCAACTTATTATTATCTTATCTTATTAAGCATAAATGTCATATACAAGTGGAGTGGAAAATCATGAATTTGACATCTTATATACTTTGTTTCATTTTTAGAATGTAATCACACGTTTTTTAAATAATCATTTACCCAACTTAACTCTTAACTTGTGTACATGAATGAACATAATATAATATGCTTTGAGGTCAATATCATCTCATAACTATAAAAATTAGTCGAGTCTTATATATTTACGTCTAAAGGCGTTCACCTATTGACCATTGGCACATTTAATAGGTTTTTAGTGCTTAATCAGTTTTGTATGGACAAGATTAAATATTGATGGAATATTCTTAGTAGTCCCAATAAATCAATGGTTGTGATTTCAACCATTAACTTCCTCACTATTATAAAGACATCAATTTACATGTTTATTTTTTTACTTTTACTTGATCATATTTAAAATTTACTATGGTGGCTAGTTGATTGCCACGTATGAGTGATTAGGGTTTCATTTTCTAGGCCAACCTAAACCTTTGGCCTTCACCAGCCACGTTCTGGACACACTGCCTCCTTCCAGCCAACTCCTTCTGACTCCTTCCGTCCACCTCTGGGCCGTTTCTCTTTCCCGATAGTTCAGGTTTTGCAAGCCGTCCTTTCGGTGTTCACCAGCCACGATTTTGTGGTTGTGCTAGTAAATATGACAATTAGATTATTGTGGTTCGAGAAAGATAACGTGGCTCCATCCATTTATTCCAGAGGTGGGAAGGATATCCACGAAGGTGCAGGTTCAATGGCGGACCAACTGGATCTTATATGATTCTTAGAGGTTACAAGATGCAAAGGTTTTTTATGGTGGCTCATTCGGGGACTTGGGAAAACTTTTTTAGGAGCCTTAGCACTGTTTCTGCGAGTTTTGAGTTACACCGAGGCTCTGGATGATACCTCTTATTATTCTCGTGACTGATTTAGTGTTTCCTTTAACTAATCGCCATGCCAACTCACTTTTTGGCTAGTTTTTGTTGCTCATCTACCATATTTCAGTGACTTTAATGGCGTAGTTGAGATTTTATTACTGGAGTGGTTTGTTAGTTGGAAGACCCTTTAGTGTTTGTAGTATACGTCTCATCTTCATTCATTAACATGTTTGAATCTGTGGTACTTACCCACTGTTGAGACTGGTAGTCTGACAGACTTCACAACAACTATGACGTGGCAACCATTGAAGGGTTATGGAAACTTTCATAATGGAAAGTGAGGTCATGGAACTTCTGGGTGCGGAGGACGAGGAACATTGGGAGAGGGCAGGATTGTTAGCATTGGTGGATGAGTTACGCAGAAGTCATTACAAGAGGAATATTCATAATGGGGATATTAATGAATCATTTACTCCTTTGGAAGAGGCTCCATTTTACCAAACTCTAGCACTAAACCTCCTCATGTGACAGGAAGAGAGGCAGTCTTGCGAAACCACCAAATATCAGTCCCTTAGCCAAAGGGGGACTCTGTGGGCTTAACTATTGTTTGGGGAGAACATGTTAAGGGCACGCAGGTTGAACATCCACAGAGTGAATACTTTATACTTCCATCTGAGGCTAGAACTTCGGGGCAACAGGGGGGGCATTCCATACAGAAGAGAGGAAGTCATAAGCGACCATCGCGGGTGTGGAGGCCTAAGCATAAAAAACATCGTCTAGTTATGGGGATGGACGTCGGCTTAGAATAAGCATGCAATCTTACACTATGTGCTTTGGTGGGCAGGTTAGCATATCGGTCTCGCTGCAACCAAAATCTTACAGAATGGATGAAGTGCAATTGGGAGCTTGTTCTAGGTTATTCTCCTGAGGTAATGTCTCTGTCGAGAGGGTGGTTAGGATTTATTTTCAAGAGTTTGGAAGACTCTATGAGAATCTTAGAAAAGTATTGGGGCTATGGGGGTGGAAGTCTGATGTTGAAGCGGTGACGCATTAGTTTTGACCCATCGACATAGTACTTCAACTTTTTCCACCTTTGGGTCCTTCTCCCGGGACTACCACTCCAGTCGTGGAATGTTAAGGCATTGGAGGTGATAGGTAATGCTTTAGGTCATTTTATTAAGGTAGATGAACAAGAATTACTCACAACAGATAAGAGAATGGCTAGGGTTCTTGTAGAGGTAGACATCCATGCAGGTTTACTGGAAACACTCAATATAGATTGGAGGGGTCATTTGTTTGTTCAATATTTGGACTACTCGGGGCTTCCATTTTGTTGTTCGCTCTGTAGAAGAACTGGACATCTCTGGAAGGACTGTACTCGTACATATGGGGCTTTGGTTGAGGAGGAATCCTCAGAGGATATACCCGTTGACAACTACTCTACATTGATGGATACTCAAAATTCGAGAGATTACTCTGGTATGAGGCATGAGGAGAGTCTAGAAACAACGGTTACTACTTTTATTGGTAAGCTAAAACTTTTCTTTCCTTCACTGTATAATTCATTATCTGCTTGGTAAATAGACCATTTAGATATGGTTTTCCTTTCAGATATGTTACATCAGCTAGAGGTGGGTAAGGGAAAATCTTTGGACTTTGTCTAAGAGCCCCTAGACTTAGTTGAAGATAGGTCTATGACCACTCCTGGGCCAATAATTAATCAAGAGATGAGTCCAACAATTCTACCTGAATACTTAGCTGAGGAAGATTCAGTTATAGTTCTGGGTTATGGTGAACCCATCACTAGTGATCATTCTCTATATAGGACTATTTCAGCTCTAGTCCCCTCCTTTAGTGATAATACAAGTCCCATCCTGCTTCTGACCTACATGGGGAAGGAGGTAGTGGTTAGAACTAGTACTACTGGGCAACACAATGATCCCTTGGGTGATGGGAGTGCTACAGGTAAGGATTTGGCGTGGTCGCAGGGTTTGGGGTTTGAATTATCCAATATCAAAACCAGGAGTGCCCGTAAAAAGGCGGGAAACATTGATCTTTTATCTGCAAATTAGAATACTACAAACTTAGAAGAAGGGGCGGTTAGAGGCATGAAATCTCTTGCAAGGGAAAAATCACGATCCTTCTCTCTCTCAATATCAGAGGGGTAGGAGGCTCCCTAAAAATGGCCTCCATGAGAATACTTTTGTCTAAAACTCTTCCCAATATAATTTTTCTACAAGAAACACTGGTGGTTGCGGAAAAGGAAAGAAATTTAATGTACATACTCAGACCTGAGTGGATGATTTGTGAAGTGAGTTCTGTTGGAAAGTATGGTGGGATACTAGTGTCTTGGGATCCTAATCTATTTGACTTAGCATAGGTCCTAAGTTGTGACGATTTTTTTTTGTCAGGTACCAGCTTAGCGGATAAAAAGAAGGTGTCCCTCCTGAATGTTTATGGACCATGTAAAGATCGTAAGAATTTCTGTGAAAAATTTGATGGAAGGGGCTTACTAGCACACGATGATTTGATATTTGCAGAGGATATGAACTTCATGACAAGTTCAGAGGAGGTTTTGGGAGTGTCGGCTTTGGAAAATCCACTGGCGGTCTTTTTGAAGGATGTTGTTTTAAAAAATAATCTTGCGGATGTGGCTCTTGCCGCGGTGGTCTCGAGGTGGCGAAATGGTAGGTCTGGAGTTGAAGGAATTGCAAAAAGATTAGAAAGAATCTACGTGGTGAAGGATCTTATCACTTCTTCATGTAGATATATAGCTTGGGTTGAATTTCCTTTTATATCTAATCATGCACCAGTTTTACTTCAATTGGGAGAAGGTCTATCATTGATTGATCATCCTTTCAAGTTAAATCATGCCTGGTTATGGAAATAATCTTTTGATTCACTAGTCCATGATGTGTGGAGCGATGTAGGTTTGTAAAAAGTAGAGGGAGCAAAAATAAGATTAGTAGAGAGACTAACAACTCTTAAATCTTGGGTGAAGGCCTGGTCTATGGAACAACGTTCTCAGGAACGTTTAGAGATGGATAAGATTGAAGAAGGTTTAAATGATCTCTTTCATCAGAAGGCACATGGTTTACAAAATGTGGATTTTGAGCAACGGGTGATTAAACCGGAGGTTGATCGCAAAAAACTATTATTGGAGGAGGAAGAGCAATGGCAGAAGAAGAGTAGGGTCATCTGGATTTCGAGTGGAGACAAAAAAACGAAATTCTTCCACTGATTCGCCAGCTACAGAAGAAATAAAAAACATATTTGGGAGATAGAGGATGAAGTGGGTCGACTCCATACTGATCAAGAGGCCATAAATGATGAAGCGATCAATTTTTTTAAATATTTCTATCAGGATAATGGAACAAATAATATTGGTGATCAGGTTGCTATGGTAAGGCTATTTTCTAGAATGGTGACAGAGGAGGAAGTATTAAATCTAGAAAATCCATGTTCTAGGGAGGAACTTCCAGAGGTATTAAAAGGTTTTAGAAAGGATAAAATCCATGGGCCAGATGGCTGGACAATATAATTTTTCTTACATTTCTTCGAGTTGGTCGGGAAGGATTTGATCGATGTTGTGGAGGAGTCTAGAATCAGAGGTGAGGTAATTAAACATATCAACTCAAATTTCCTAGCATTGATCCCTAAAGTAAATAGTCCCAACAGATTTAACGATTTTCGCCCAATCACTCTGTGAAATTTATGCTACAAGATCATTGCAAAAGTAATAGCTAAGAGAATCTGTCCTATACTTTCTCGTGCTTTATCTGAGGAACAACTGGGATTTATTAAGGGAAGGAAGATCTTAGATGCTATTGGAACGACACAAGAGTGTCTGCACAACATCAAAACAAAGAAAATTCAAGCAATTATTCTAAAGATAGATCTTAAGAAGGCATACGAATGCACAAATTGGGACTTTTTGAGGTTAATCCTTCTACAATGTGGTTTTGGTCTGCCAACTACAAATTGGATAATGGGATGTATAACCTCCATTGTTTATGCAATTTTGATTAATGTTGAGGCAACAAATTTTATTCAGAGTAGAAGAGGACTTCGTCAGGGTTTTCCATTGTCTCCCTTCCTCTTCATCCTTGTGATGGAAGGACTTAGTCTATTGCTAAAAAAAGGTCAAGCCGATGGAGTGTTGTCTGGGATAAAGGTTTCACGAATCATTAAGGTTTTATACTTGCTATTTGTGGACGATATGATTATTATGTCAAAAGCCATTGTATCCGAATGGAATGAAATCAATAATATTCTTAGTGTTTTATGTTGGGCGTCGGGGCTGAGAATTAATGTTCAGAAATCTACCTTTCTACATACTAGAGTCCAACAGGGAACTCTTGATGAATTAAAAGATTTATTTATTTATTATTATAAATATCTATTGGAAGGCTTTAAATATTTGGGGTATTTCTTAAAACCTGGTAGCTACAAAGCGGAGGATTGGCGGTGGCTCATTGAAAAATTTGATTTTAGGATTAATCATTGGTGTAACAGACTGCTAACATTGGGAGGCCGATATGTGTTGGTAAAAGAAGTTCTAGAGAGCCTGCTAGTATACTGGCTAGCCTTAGCTCATATTCCTATTTTTGTTCTAAATAGGATTCGACAGATGGTCTTTTCCTTCATGTGGTCAAGAAGCAAGAAAAAATGAAGCTATTATTTATGAAACTGGGAGATTGTCTCGAAGCCAAAACTTTATGGAGGTGGGGGTTTAGAAACATCTTTATTTTCTACAGGGCACTGGCGACTAATACTCTGTGGAGAGTATTGAAGAAGAAATGCATATGACAACGAATGATAAAAGACAAATATTTGCCACACGAATCGATACTTACATGGTTAAGATCGGCTTCAACGGTCTTGACCTATGGATTCGAGACCTGGAAAAAATTGATTAATTCCTTACCACTAGTTTTACAATGGTTGGCATGGAACCCGAGCATAGGAAAATTCATTGTTATTGGGAAAGATGTAATACTGGGAATGGGGAAGGATATCAAAGGATTTAGTTGCTACACTTAATCAAATTTTTTTTTACTTACTATATCAAGTGGGATGTGATTATACACAGGGAGCAATATGCTCAAATTGGTTAGATAGTGCATCTTTGGGGCTCAAGGGTGACTTAGGATCCGAATGAGAAAAGTATAGAAGGAATTTGATTGGATCAGGGATCCAACTCCTTGACCATCTGAATTTTTTATTATGGACGGAACGTGATAATTCAGGACAACTAATTGTAAAAAATGTTTACAATACAATTGTTACAAAACTTTGGAAATTTAATATAGGCAGATGGAGGAAAAAACTGTGGAAATGGGACTGTCCTCTAAAGATCAAGTTATTTGCTTGGTTGGTAGCTGAAAATAAAATTCTAACGTGGAAAAATCTATAAAAAAGAGGTTGAGTGGGGCCAGGGATATGCCACCTTTGCAAAGGTAAGAGGGAATCTGGTAAGCATCTCTTTGTGAATTTCCATTTCACTATTTTAGTTTGGAATAGGGTTAAAACTGCTCTAAAATTCACCAATGGATGGAATGTTCTAACAGTGAATGAGTGCTTCAAAAATTGGGAAAAACAGAACCTTGATTATCCAACACTGCCAACCTTTATATGTTGGTTTATTTGGCTTGATAGAAACAAGACAATATTTGAAACAGGGACTCCATCTATTCAAAAGATAGCATTCCAAGATATTGGTGCAACGAGCAACTATATAATTATGGAAAAATAAACTCTTCCTAGAACTGCAACCTTTGATAGTCTAGAAGATAGAGTCATTGGATGGTTCTACGGGGCAACACAACAGAATGGAGAACAAAGTGGGGTGGGAGGTTTGATAAAGATCAATAATAACACGTCTTATAAATGGACTCTAAATTGTGGTCGAGGAACAAACACTAGGGCATAACTCATTGGTGTTTGGGACTCTCTAATTATGGCTTCAAGATTTCCAATTCCATATTTGCATATGCTAGGGGACTCTAAGATAGTTATTGAGTGGATTAATCGGAAATGAGCTCTTCAAGTTGTATCCTTAGAAATTTGGAAGGAAAGGATTAAAGACACTCTCAAATATTTCAGGAATATATCATTTGCACATATATAGAGAGAGAAGAGAATCAAGAGGCAAACATATTATCAAAACTGCCTCTAACAAAACTGCCTAGAAGCATAACTTTTAACCAATGGGAGTGTGGACATGAGGGACCCACTCTATTATTAAAGATGTTTTAGATTGCATCGGGGGGAGTAATTATTTGCAGTCTAGTAAATAGTTGATGGTCCCAGTAGTTATAGTTTATAGCAAAGTATGAAAGACAATATTTCTTTTTTGATTTTAGTCCTCTTCTGGAAATGCAGGGGAAGAAGCCCCTTTTGTAAGTATTTTGAAACTCTGTGTAGCTATGTTTGGTGTTTAAAAAGAACAAGATATCAATGATGTATGATGTAAGGCCAATTGTTTTGAGAACATATTATATTTTTATAAATATAATGAGAAATTTCCCGTGGAAAAAAAAAGTCAGAAATGGATAACAATATAGAATTAATTTGAAATATTGAATTAGATGAAAATAGGTTGGTGGTAGAAAATATTCAATTATGGTTTTCGAGTAAGGATTTTCTTAAAAAAACATGTCATTCATCGACTTTAATTATATTATATGGTTAAATATTAATTTGTGTTAAATATTTAGCAATATTTAAAAGTAAAATTAATTTATATAAAATAAATGTTATTATAAAAAGTTTTTGAAAAATACATAATATTAAAAATATTTAATATACATATCAGGTTAACTTGATATCTTTTACTTATTGAGATATTTGGATCTCAATTTATTTTTAATTATTTTTTATAATTAATAGATCGAGAATTAAGATGCTAATTTATATTTTCACACATGATTGGACCATATTAAGAACCTACCATACTAGTAATGTACCCACAATCCATGCAATTCAAAGAGGTTACCATCATACGCTACCCACAAATTCTAACTCATGAAAAAAAAACCCTAAAAAATGGTAATTTCGGTGGCTTCTCTCCTTCCACTGTAAGGAATGGTCCATTTAATCAATAAACTAGCATATATTCATGTACACGTTTTTTTTTAATACCATAATATAATGTTTTATTAATTCAAAAGATTAGTTGCATTGAAGCTAGCAGTGGATACATTCTCCACACTCATAGTACTTCCATAAGAGTACACATATTTCTAAATTAATAACTAAAAACAAAAAGATTGCCTCCAAACAAGAATTCCAAGTGTTTATTTTGGCAGACTGTATAACAAACTTAAACATAATACATATAACTCTAAAGAACATTCCTATTGTTTCATACGTGTACATTTTCTTATTCTTTCCCGCCCCTCGTTGGAATGACGGGGACTTGCACCTTCGATCTACATAGGAACCTGGTTTTGATAAATTGTTTCAACTTTTATTAATCCTGTTTGATTCGAAGTCTCAGTGCCATTATTATTGGAGGAAAAGGAGAGGGACTCCATGCATTGTGAGAGGATTAAAGAGAAAATTCTGTCGCATTCAATCTCTAGTGAGTCAATTTGATGTTTCTGAAAGAGAAGAAGGTTCATGAAGTTGCATTTTGAGTTATATTGGCTTGTTCCAACTTTGTAATCTGGGATGAGATTATCATTACCATTTTTGGCTTGACTAATGTCTTCATGCATGTGAAGGACATGCATTACCTTTCTGATATTTTCATTTTTTATGACTTTTCGGTCTCCCCATTTCACATGGAGACCAATTAGAAACACACTAAAAGGATATAAAATAACTACATTAATTCGTATAATCGAAACACTAGGCGCAAAAATGTGATGCCAAGATTCAAACCTCCAATAAAGGGAGTGCTCGGGAATTAACCTAGATTAACTTCTCTAGAATGGAAAATCAATGATACTCATAAATAGAATCCCACAAAGAAGAGAGATGAGACTAGAACGTGCTTGATCGAAACCCTAAAGTAGAGGATAGAAAACAACATTATATACTGAACACATCCCTTCACCATTGACTATAGACTCTTCTCGCCATAATACTCATCGATCCCTTCCAAGATACCAACCACCCCTCCGAAATAAAACTGAGATTACAACCAGGTTTCAGACCCAATGATCCCCAAACCAGAATGCTAAACTTTCACCCCGGGGTGGAGCACCAAACCAACATTATCCCATATTTCATGAGGGTATTCATCATGGTGTATTGAATAGCTACATGTGAGACCTACCAAGCCATATGGGAGCATGGGGCTAGCTTTCTCTTGGCGTCCTTCCAATGTATCCTCCAATTGTTATTCATTGATGATTGCAAGTTGGGAATAGTGTCAATTAATAACAACTGATGATATGATTTAAGGTATAGTGCAATAGTTAAGAACCCCATTTTTTATTAGAGTTCCAAGATCTAATGACGAGGACATTTTTTCCCAATTATTTGCCTCACCATTCAATTCCCTCTTGATGTAGTGAAAGGAAACCCAATCAAAATGGACTAGAACTTTCTTAATTTGAAAGACAATAGATTTTAATTTGTTTGAGCGATCACTACTTTTATAATTAACGAGTCTCCAAAAAATAACAAGGACTTGAGACCATTTTCTTTAGCAATGGAGAGCTCACACCACAATGAGTAAGCCTCGGCTAAATTATTCGACACGTTCTCAAGCCCCCAGACATAATGGGAAATATTATTTCCTTCGGGATCATGTAGAATCCCTTGCAAATGTCACCTCTCTATTCATGTACAAGTTAACAATATGCAAATCCACCCAATCAAACTTTAAAATTCAAGAGCAATATCTACAGAGACTTATATTTTCCAATAATTTTTTTCAAGGAAATGTACTCATGAAAAACCCTTTGAATACTTCCCCATATTTCAATGGATGGTAAGCAGGGTAAACTGTCGGGCCTGATTATGGGGCCTCTCCTTGGGGGAATCAAGAGAGTCGAACCCATGACCAACTACAAGAACTCACGTCTGGCTTTAGACCAATTGATATAACCCTCTGGCCTTCTATTTTCTAATATATGTAGATGAACACTAGGATGCTATAGTGACAATAAAAAAGCACTTAACTTCAATATTCCATCATTTAGCCATGGTTCCCCAAGTATGATTTCACTAATTACCTCATCAAAAATACTTTTAGAAAGGTCAACGCCACAAGCTACATAATCACCAACATTGTCTCAAACCTACATAAATGGAGAAAAACAAAAAATTAAAAAAAGAAACATGAGATTTAGGATATTTCCATTGGATGTTTATAAAAAGAATATGATTGAGAATTTTTTTTATAATGTTGTTAAATAGATGTTGGTTTGTTTACAATGAGAATATTGGAATATCCTCTTCAACTACATCACCATATTGCAATTTACCAAGGCTTGATATTAGCTATATGGGTGAAATCTTTCTCAACCTAGAGAAAATAATGATTCACAAGTTTTCCATCCCATCCATTACTCTTCATGTCATGCAATTTGACATGGCTATAGAACCCCACATTAATATCACTCCCACCTCTAATAAATCTCTCTCTCCCTCTCTCTCTAAACTTTAAAACACTATCCTCAAAAACAAACCACCGCAAAGGAAAGGAAGGAGAAATGTCCACCAAATTGATGTGAAAACCCTCAACCCTAGTGATGTTTATGTTAGTATATGCCGACCCTTCTCATTCAAGAAGAAACACAAGTTATAGGAGAGAATTGATGCCAAAGGGAATTATGTTATCCCTCCTCTCACCATGATATAAAAATAAAATTCTTTAGGAGTAGCATCAGTTCCTTCCTTCATAAATTCATACTTGCTTGATGCATCACTTGCACTCATCACAAAGCCATGAATCTATATCATGTATTTCAAAATGATTCCAAATGAATGAAAATAATATATATAGATCTGTGCCAATGTTTATGCTACGACATACCTTTTAGAGAGAATTTAATATGCATTTCACAAGATCACATAAAGCCACGATCCTTGAAATTATGCCATTGGAGGCCAGCTAAGTTCTCGAATCTCCCCCTGTTGTTATTTGCTCAAATGAAAATGTAGATGCATGTTTCTTAATAAAAACATTTCACGACTGAGGCCATGTCAATTCCTTGGATGCATAGAGGAATTTAAAAGTACTTATGCATTGAAAATTGCTACAGTGGGTTAGTTGCACCGCATAAATTAGCCCCCCTTATAAATTTGTGCTATAACATCTTTATCCACCTCATTCAGCTAGGATGCACTTTATTGGCCCTGATGCATTCTATGCTTGAGTTTGGATAAATAAATGTGCTCGTAACTCTGCAAAATATCCCTCCTTTGGATATACTTATTGGTTTACTTCATTAAGGGAGCGAATACTCTCTTGTTCCCTTTACGAAATGAGTGAGTGCCTTCAAAATTCAATAAAAAAAAATATAAAATCACGAAAATTACGTAGTCCCACATGAATTTAACTGGAAAATTGGTTCCATAACTTCCTAATTATGTGATAAATGGTCTTAACCATATTGAAATGGTATAAATAAGACCTCAAAGGAGGAGACTTTACACACTAATCCCTGTGATACTAGAGTTATCCTCTGATCCCTATCAGTCAGAGCATTTTTGTCCCCATGGTTTTTATGACAAGCATGTCCTTGAGAATTCCCATTCTCAGTTTATTCCATCTCCCACCTTCTAAGATAGAGATCAAAGACATCCTTGTCTTTCTCTTCTTCACATGGAGTAGAACATTGGAGGTCAAGTAGCCCTGAGTGGCATGGAGCA
>ML776549.1:3281119-3295043 GCA_009831015.1 Picea engelmannii
GTGTTTGCAGGTTGTGAAGCCCGTGGAAGGAGCAAGATGATTGGACCGATGATGGTTCATGAATATTGTATCCAACTGTCAGTTTACCAAGTAGTTCCTCTAACTACCATGGTAGTTATTTAGGAATTATTGTAGGCAAGTCTAGGAGAAAGAAATATTGTTATCTTATATTTCCAATCTATTGCGATTTCACCCTAGTCATATGATAGAGTTTTATTATCTATAACAATTAGTTCCACATGGATAGTTGATCACTGTATGGAAAAGGGGACAATAATTCCCAAGATAAATTCTGGTAGAAGGATGGGATGAGAAAAATACCTTTATGAGGAACCCACAAATTTCATTGATTCCTTTCACATAGATCCCCATTTCTCAATAAGATCGATGGTTGATATGAGAGAAGGGTTTAATTCCACCAACCCGTGTCCTACCAACATTTAATACCACATTTAACAAAACATGTGGGGTAGACAAGTCATCCATTAACCTTGAGACATTCCAATGATTACCTAGATCGAGGTAGATGGGGGTTAATGTTACCATTGTTCCTACCAATTCATGTCCACGAAAACTCCCCACCCAATACCCATATCCCTACAAACATAAGGAAAAAAACCCTCCCCCCACTCCCCCCCCTTAATATGAAACAATATATTGACTTCATTTATCACTATTTTAAAAGCTTCTTTATGAATATATGTGATAGGATATTTGTTATAACCCTAAATTGCACCACACATGCTTACCTGGCATCAGGCCAACTCATATCCATTCCTTGCCAAAGCCATGCTGAATAAACTCTTGAAAATCCTCTTAAATCAAGTAAAACGTGCCCTAACCCACTACTGAACGCGTTGGAATGCTGGCAGGCCTACTACTGCACGCGTTGGAACGTTGGCTGGCCTACTACAGCCCGCGTTTACCTAACAAAGCACAAAAACAAGAAAGTTTCCGACGGGACGAAAAGCTTTGGGTCAGTTAACTGAAACTCCCAGCCATGCATGGCCGAGAGTTCGTCCAAAACCCTAGCTCCTTCTAGCCTATAAAAGAAGGGGTAGGGGTACTATTTGAAAGAGGAAAAAGATAGCAAAGAAACTCTGCCCAATTGCCGAATCCATTTGTCCCAACCCTTTAGCCTTTCCTCAAACCTAAGAAGAATTCAAGCAAAGCAGTTGGAGGACAAAGAAGAGGAGGAGCCCAGGATCAGGATCGAGGAACGGTGGCCGGTCTCTATCATTATTGTAAGTTGATTCATCTTGAGATTAATAAAAGAATACTTTTCCCGTCCCAATGCACAAGTGATGTATATTGTATTTGATTTATGATTAATCTCTAACCCGTAGGTAGAAGAATAGCATGCATGCGTAGTGTTTTATCTTGATTGCAGGATTGTCTTTGGAAGGAGCAGCGAGAGCAAACGGATAAAGCGCAATGGAGGATCTACATCAAACATCGATAGAAAAAAGGTTAGTATGTCTCTTCCATGCTTGTGTGTGAAAAAAGGGTTTGAGTATTGGGGTGATAGGTTAAAAGTGTTTTATTTAAGGTCATGATCTGCGTACAAGTTCATCCCTAGCTTGTTAGTCCGTAGGGTATTATTTCCCAACAAAAGAATTGGCGACTCCATTGGGGATAGTACTCTTAGGGTTTTCAGATTTCATTGAGGTTTTTGGGTAGTTCAAGGAATTATATTTTCTGCTTCTTTGTTTGTCTGTTTTCTGTTAGGTTAGAGCTAGCAGGAAACCTGGTTCTTAATACCAGCTTTTCCTTGACTATGCTTGACATTTATTATCTGGACACACAGAGGTACACACGGCCTGCAGAAGGTTTGCACGCGTGTAACCCACGCCCTAACCTTCTGTAGCCCGCGTTTGAACGCTTGCTGCAGAGGTTTCAGTAGCGTGTAGGACTCAGAAAGCTTGAGAGGCAGTCTCCTCTTCCCTGTCAGAAGTTTACCTTCTCAGGGAGCTTTCTGGATCCTATCTGGGTCTTGCTGGTTTGCTGTCTTGTTTTCAGTCTGCTTTATTGTGTTTGTTCTCTTTTGCATTCATTTTCCTTTTTTGTTAAATTAGAAGCATCCAAGCCTTTTAGAGACCCTGGTTGTCAATACCAGAGGCCTTTTTCAGGTCTGGGCTGCCTGTGTTTTGTTTGTCTTAGCTTTTATACAGACCAGTGGCCTATTCAAGTTTAGCCCGCAGGTACCCGCGCGCTGTTATAGCTCAGAACGCGTTTGCACGCGTGCTGTTTCAGTGACAGTCGCGGTCTTGATTGGTTGCTTTTCAGCCTGGGTGGGGCAGTCATCCCTTCCTGTGGTGAGAAGTGTTCCTCTCAGGGGTTTGAGTCTGGGGCTGCACAGTCAAAAGGTTAGGGCCTCTTATCCTTAGCTGGTGTTTTTATTAGTTGATGTTTTGATAGAAAAGACAAAAGAAAAAAATTGTTTTATTTTTTTTTAAACAAGTGTTAGAATCGGTGCTTCCTTGATTGCTTTTTCGCGTCTTTGCTCTGATTCTTTGCGATCTGCGTTTTAAGCCAGAATTTTATCTTTGTTTTCTTAGTTTTGTGCTTGTCGACATTTTCCCTTTGTTGCGTCTTTTTGCAATTAAATAAAAAAAATTCTCTTGTTTCATTTTCTTCTTGGTTTGAAGATTGTGTTGTTGCATCAGTAGCTAGGAAGAAGTCTTCTTCATAAGTTTTTGCATGAAATCTTAGAAAATTCCAAAAGAAAAGAAGTCTTTCTTGTCGAAAAGTTGTTGGTTTTTGCATTTTTTGTAAAAGTTTTTGTTTCCAAGCATTTCTTGTTCATTTTGCTTTGAGTCTTTACACACCATCAGTTTCACCTTCATACCTTGTGACGTAAAAAAGCCCATTAAAAGCAACTCTAATTAAAAACTATTAGACTTTTTGTTTGTAGGGTTCATACACTAGCTCAGGACTAAGGCCTTGGAATAGGTTGGAGAGTAAATTCTCCAAGGCCACTCAAACCAAACATTGGAGTCTGTCATAGGGAGTGTAGAAGTCCAGTTACAGAAAGTTATCCGGGACCCCCCTCTAACACAGGGGCTAAACACGAGGTCGCGTAAGGAAAGGTAGCAGAGATAACCCCTCCAAAGCCGGACCGAGCGTAGTGGAGAACACATATCGAGGATTTGTTGAGGGATTCCGTCGTTTTCATTTTCCACGGAGCTTCGTGGGTCTCGAATCCGTTCAAGGTCCTCAGTTGTCGTCCAGACCATTTTCCCTTGATACCCTTGACAAGTTTCGGGCTTGATACCCTGCTCATTGTGGTCTACCCGACTATCGACTGTACCCACCTGGTGATTGTTCACGTGCTGGCAAACTAGTTGCCAATATTTTCTAGGGATATACACAGGTGACTGTGGGGTATACCGCGGTACCTAGGACAGACATCGGGCCACGCTTTGCAGAGTATACTCGGAGGGTGCTTTCGTATTCGAGTTGCACTTGCACCGGTAAGTTGCTCTAGTGTTGGTTGTTGTAACTGTTCTTCAAAGTAGTTAGTGTTTGCTTGTCTTATCTCATAGGGGCTTCTTTTAGTGTGTGTTACTGTTTGTTCGTGTAGAATACTTTAGCGTGTCGTGAATCTTTTCACACAGTGGAGGATTCAGAGCTCCGCCGGTCACGAAGGCTTCTGGGCCTGCCACAGGTTATACTGGAGCCACCCCCACCACCATTGAGGCGGAAGCTAGACCAACAAGGGTCTTTCGAAGCAACCGGGTTTCCAACTATTGAACCCGAACAAATCCTGGAGGAATCAACCGTCATTCTGAGTTCGGTTGAAACCCCAAACACTGATACTTGGCCACAAGTTATTGTGCCAATTCAATTTTACGAACACCTGTCAGTGCCTCACATAGCTATGGAAACAAACGCTGTTACTTCCTCTGGGAATTCTTCCATTCCCATCACCGTTGCTACCACAGAAGAAGCTTCTCCTAACTTGCCTCTGTCGGCAGTCCGAGCCACCCTGGTCTCGGCCGCAACTACGTCGCATAGTGGACCGACCCCATTTATCGTGGCAGCCACACCTCCCTTCACACCTAGTGCGACCGGTCCTCCGTTTTCATACAGTATGCCCAGTTCAGGTACAAGTCCTGCACTCACTCACTTCACTTTACAGACTTTGGGTCTGGGGGAAGGGAGCTCTAACGCTTCTCTGCAAGGTCAACTTGGGGGCATTCCTGTCCCTTTCAACGTTTTTCCTTATGCTGGAGGTCATATCTCTCCTTTGTCCCCTTCGCTTGGTGGTCCGCATCAACAGTCCGCCGGGCAGCCTTCACACACGAGTTCATTTGGAGCCGGGAGTCAAGGAACACCTGCGCAAACTCAGCCGGTAGGTTCGTCACCGTTTGTTTGGAACGGGACGTTTGGTAATAACACTTTCGCATCTACTGCTTTCCCATCTGGGGGCACACCCATTTTTGGACAGTCTACTCAGGCACATGGTACTATTCCTGCACTGGGGGCACATATACCAGGACCTTGGAATTCAGGACAAGGATCCGTTCCTTCCTCTGGAATGCCGTTCTGGGGTAATTCCTTCCACAGTCAATGGAACCCCGGACAGACTTCTATGCCTCTCCCAACAGGACTGACATAGAGTAATCCTTCCCAAAGTCCGTCAAACACGATGAATGCCCCACATCCTATGTCCTTTATGGGGAATCAGCCAATGATGTCTCCTCAGATGCAAAACCCTTATGCTGGTCAGGGCCATGGTTTCTACCAAAATCTGGGCCAACAGCCAAAATTTTCCTGGCAACCTGGTGCCAGTCAAACTCCAGGACCCTTTTATCCAGGCTATCAGCAGCAACCCAAACTACCATTCTTGGCGACGTTACACTTGCCAGATTTGACACGGTTGTTAAATGATCCTATCTGTCATGATCCGCGTTGGCCTCCTATGCCAACGAAGTTGCCTTCAGACATTCCAAAGTTCGAGGCCAAGCCTAACGAAGATCCAGGTGATCACGTGACTACTTTCCACCTTTGGTGTTCATCTAACTCACTGAAAGATGACTTCATCCAGTTGCGATTGTTTCAACGCACTCTTATTGGGAGTGCCGCGAAATGGTACATAGAGCTTGATCGTTCACGATATTCTTCTTTTGGCGAACTGACAATGGCCTTCCTTAACCATTTTCAGTTACCTGTAAGATACGATGCCGACACTGAGTTGCTAGCCAATTTCGAGCAGATGACAGCGGACCATATCTCGGATCATATTCGAGAGTGGCGACACCGAAAGAGTCTTATCAAGGTACTCGTCCCACTAGCATTCCTGCTTGAGTGGTTCCTTAAGTCTTAGTTCCGTAGTTATCCAAAGACGTCGCGACTTCAGGTGTTTTCTCCGAGGAAGATGCCATCATGAGGGCTCAACAGTTTGAGCTTATCTATTCTTAGTCTGGTTTACCGTACAATATCTTGCCAGATGCACCATGTTCAATACTGGATAAAACCAGACAGAGAACCAGACCACAGGCTGATAGTATCGTTGGTTCGGCACAAACCAAGCCCGCTGAGCAATTGAAAAAAAAATTGTAACAGTTATCTATACAACACTCAGCGTCCAACCAGACTACTGCCTTGGCTGCTCCTCCTACCCAAATGTCAGAAGTACACTCCGTGCAGATGACTAACCCAAAGGCCAACCAGTAGCCTGAAGGGAAGAAAAAACAACGCAAGAAGGGTAAGGGGGATAAGAAACCGACTGAAAATGCTGGCGAGGGCACCACGGAAAAAAGGAAGGCGAGGTATCCATGCAATTTATGTGTGGAAGACCACCCAACCCATCTATGCCCTCGACTTGCGGAGGCCCAGAAGTTTGTCACACAGCAACAACAAGCCGTGTTGACCAATCCCTTTCAGCATGGGCAAAATTTAACTCAAGCCTCTACAAGTGCCGAAGGGGGCAACCAAGAAACTTTCCCTCCCCCAAACAATTCTTCTTCCGCGAACGTATACATGGTTAAAAGTGATGCTTTAATAACGACTAGAGTGCACGACTATAGTAAACCCAACACCTCTGAGAAGAGCAAAGAAGCCGAGATCCCATCTCTTCCTCTGCAGATTGAGAATACATTGGGAGAAACGATGACACGCATTCCAAAAGGTGCGTTTAAAAGAGATTCTCACAATCCAAATGCAAGGGCCTCTCAGAACTACTCTGTGGTGGAAGATTTATCCCAAACCGCTTGTGCTATGTCTGCTTTGGAGGTCCTCCAAAGTTGCCCTGCTCAGAGGAAAGCCTTGTTGACTGCTTTAGGCTCTACTGAGACTTGTAACACAGATACCATCATGTTAGATACAATTGACTTGAAACCTCGTTTGCCTTACCACGTCGCGTTTCAGATAGTAGTGGCTCACCCCACAAAAACTTTTACGCGGAATATCTTCCGCACGGTGGTCGACCAGGGCGCTTCGACTTGCGTTATGTCGTTAGCATGCTGGAAAGCCATTGGTCAGCCTGAGTTGTCTCCATCACCTACTCTCCTCACTGCGTTCGACGGTCGTTCTTTCCGACCGCATGAAATCATTCCTTCTTTCCCTGTGCAGTTAGGGGGGAAGACCGTGTGCGTCGAAGTAGAGGTAGTCGATGCCCCCATCGACTGCAATATCTTGTTAGGTCGTAGTTGGACTTATGCTATGCAAGGGGTGGTCGCTACATTTTTCCGAGTCTTATTGTTTCCACATGACGACCGGATAGTGACCATTGATCAGTTGTCCTTCTCTCAACCTGACCCTGCCTTGGGGGCATCCACGGTTCCCATGATAGATAATCCTCAAGCCGGTGTCGTTAACATAGGAGTTGGTTTGTGCCCGTCTTTGATGGGTACTTTCAATTATCCACCTCCTCATGGAGATGTCAAGTTTATATCGACCCACCACAAGGCTGAGATTTTTCACGTTTCGTCGTTCCGCACGACTTACTTTCAGGATCCGTGGATTCTTCCTTCCCCATCAGCCATGATGGATGAGACAGGGCATGCTGGCATGTCCATGCCCTTGTCGGCCGCTGAAGTAGCGTACTCTCTCGTCCAGCAAGCTTCATCTACTCTCGATCCGACTCCCGCACAAGAGTTGGATCCACTTCCAGAGCCTATTTGGGCTCAGGGTTCTCTTGCTACCACTGATTCGTTAGACTTAGTCTTGCCTTCTGACGAAGCTGTAATCGAAGCAATGATGAGTCCGGGTAGACCTTGGGAGGATCTTCATCACAAATCATATTTCCTCCCAGAGTTAAAGCCGAATCGAGGCTGGAGAATTCACTATCACCATGACGGGAGATCAGCCATGTCCCATTAACCTCTTAGCTACACAGAAAATTTATACGGAGGGGAATATGGTGACTATCGCTGCCACTATACCTATCAACATCTCCCGAAATCCTGGTGTCGTGGAGAACGTCTTCGTCGGAGCGGATTGCTCCCCCGAAGAGGTTCATATTTACACAGATCTTTTCAAAGAATTCCGCGACGTTTTTGCTTGGTATTATGAGGAAATGTCAGGCATCGATCTGAAAATATTTGAACATGAGATCACTACATATCTGACTCAGTGGGTGTCAAACCCTGTACCAGTCGATAAAAAACAAGGCACGATTCGTGTATGTACTGATTTCTGTGATTTGAATAAGGCATGTCCAAAAGATAATTATCCAACCCCATTCATCGACCAGATCATTGATGAATGTGCCGGTTGTGAAGCCTTTTCGTTCATGGATGGTTTCTCAGGCTATAATCAAATCCAAATCAAACCTGAGGACCAACACAAAACAACATTCATTTGTCCGTGGGGTACGTTCACTTATCGTAAGATGCCTTTTGGTCTTAAGAATGCTGGAGCCACTTTCCAGCGGGCCATGTCTTTTGCATTTCATGACCTCAAACATATAGTCGATGCCTATCTAGATGATTTAGCATCACGCTCTCACAAGCGAAAGGATCATCCTATGCACCTCCAAATAATCTTCGAACGCTGTCGCTACTTCAGGATTCGCTTGAATCCCAACAAGTGCAGCTTTTGCGTTACGTCAGGACGTTTGTTAGGTTTCATTGTTTCAACAACAGGGATCATGGTAGATCCTCTTAAGGTGGAGGCAATAGTCCAGTTGCCCCCCCTACGCACAATCTTGCAACTGCAGAGTCTTCAAGGCAAGGCGAACTTCTTACGACGCTTCATCGCCAATTATGCCGAAATCACTAAGGGCTTTATGCATTTACTGAAGAAAGATGTTCCCTTTTTCTGGGACGAATCCGCTCAACGCTCTTTTGACATATTAAAACACGCTCTTACAACCGCACCTCTGCTACGACCACCGAATTATAACAAGGATTTCCTATTATATTTGGCTACCGCAGAGTCAACCATGGGCATGGTTTTAGTTCAGGAAGATGATTCGTTTTCTGAATACGTGATCTATTACCTGAGCCGAGGCCTTGTAGGACCGGAACTTAATTATACTCATCTCGAAAAAATTACGTTGGCAACAGTTCATGCTGTTCAACGGTTCCGTCACTATGTTTTGTTTCGCAAGACCACCGTTGTTGCCGTCGTGAATCCATTCCAGTACATGTTGACACGACGTGTTATCGGCGGAAAAATCAGTAGATGGATGGTAATCCTCCAAGAATTTGACTTAGACTTCGTTTCATCCAAGTCCAAAAAGTCATTGGTCTTCGCAGAACTTATCTCGGAGCTTCCGGTTGAGTCAGGTGACGTTGTGCCTAAGGAATCGCCTATCCGGGGGGATATGTTTTTGATCAAATATTCAGACCCTGGTACAGAGATATACTGATCTATCTCCAGACTTTGAAGTGTCCCACCTCTTCTTCTCGTGATGAGCGTCGACAGATATGCCATCAGGCCAAAAAATATCTCATACTCAATGATACATTGTATCGGAGAGGTGTAGACTACATTCTGCGCCGATGTCTCACTCATGAGGAGGCCATCATAGTGCTCAATGATTGTCATACCGGAGCCTGTGGCGGCCACTTGTCCGGGTTGGCAACAACCCAAAAGATTTTACGAGCAGGTTACTTCTGGCCCACACTTATTAAGGATTGTATCGAGTCGGTCAAGAAGTGCCATCCGTGCCAAATATTCTCACGGAAGATGAGGGCACATCCAACTCCTATGTTTCCTGTCATCACAGTTAGTCCCTTCACCAAGTGGGGGATTGATTACACTACATGCAACCCCCCGTCAGCAAGGGGGTACCACTATATCATCATAGCTGTTGACTACTTCACTAAGTGGGTCGAAGCTATGCCAACGTTTAAAGATGATGGAGAGACTGCAACTCTCTTCTTATTTAACCAGATTATAGCACGGTTCGACGTCCCGAGAGAGATTGTCACTGACCATGGCAGTCACTTTCAGAACCAAATGATGTCCGAGTTAACATCAAAGCTTGGGTTACGGCAAGAACATTCCTCACCTTACTATCCCCAAGCCAATGGGCAGGTGGAAGCTGTTAACAAAACTCTCAAGACGATGCTACAACGAACTATCAACTCAGCCAAGTCAAATTGGCATTTGATGTTATACTCGACATTATGGACTTACTGAACCTCAGTTAAGACTGCAACCGGTTTCTCACCTTTCCAACTTGTTTACGGGCTGGAGGCAGTCTTGCCCATCGAATGTCAAATTCCATCTCTAAAATTGGCAGTACAGTTATTGCCAGACACTTATCCACTTGAAGAACGGTTAGTACACCTTGAGAAGCTTGATGAACAGCGTCGCGATGCGGCCCTGGCCAACGAAGCTCATAAACGTAAGGTCAAGTGTCAATATGGTAGGTCTGTTCGTCCTCGGGTTTTTTCTGAGGGCGACCTTGTCCTGGTTTACGACCAAGATAAGGACCCCCTGGGGGCAGGAAAGTTTAAACCCATGTGGTTCGGACCCTTCATTGTTAAGGATGTTTTAAAAAAGGGCGCTTACTGTTTGGTCGATTTTGAAGGGAATTCTTTGGCGGAGCCTAGAAATGGGCTCTACCTCAAGAAGTATTACTCATAGCACGGTCACTGTGGGTAACTTTTTGTAACATATGTATAGTCTTTGCACTATTACTTTTTTACATTTCTTTTGGAAAAACGTGTTATGGACGTGTCATTGATGTTATCTTTCGTCAATATGTGATCTAAAAATGAAGAAGACTTGAAACTTGAATAATAATTGCAAGTGAAATGTTTATGTGTTTAAAGCAACTAGATCAATTTGCAACACATAATTAAGGATTACTTATGTAGAAAATACACATAGACAACATCATAAATCATTGAACATCAGACATAAACACAACAACTTGATAAAGGAGTTCACCCCACTCCGGGCTACATCTCCTGGTCCAACTTCCAATGGATCATTATTATTAAATTGCTCAAACTGCTCAAAAACATGCATTACAGTGCTCAAAATGACAAAATGACTACTCCAATGGCTCCACAGCGTCCCAAAACCCCTGTCTGGGCTCTTTCGGCACCTGAAACAGTTGAAAAATGAAGAAGATAGTCTTCTTGAAGTCTTCCCCTTCAACTTTGCTGTCTCTGGTTCTACAAATCACACCCTTGTGCTTCAAACCTAGCACACACGCTCATTTAAGTGGAAAAACCAAGATCCGTACGCAACCGCGCACCGGTACAAACCGTAGAACGGTTAGGGCGCCTCCAGCCCCTAACCGCCTCGGCACTGGGTCATATGGCCATAAGACCAAAGGCTGGGCGCAAAAGTGGTTAATCCATTTTAAAACTCCCACGCGGTTACACACCGACCAAACCACGGGTTCATATGTATTCACCAAAGGTTAAAATACCCCGCGCGCATTTTAAATGTAATATTGTATACATATATGCAATGTAATACATTGCAATCCAAACAATAAACAAGCGCACGCGCCACTATACATATGGTCATATTATATTTGCACTAAAACCATGGGTCGGGGCTTAGGCCCCGGCCCGCGCCCTTTTCCACATAACACATATTGTAAACACAAATACATATGCGTCGGGTTATGAAACAAGAAACAAGTGATGGCGTATTGGTCGGGCGGATGTTTGCGTGGTGGGAGGTCTCGGGGTCAAACCCCGTGGACTCCCGTTTACATTTTGTATATATCAATGTGACCAACAGATGGGGGACACGTGGCGCCCATGCATTGGGCCACATGTCTCCTTATTATTTATCACAAAAATGGACACGTGTCAACATAACACTCGTCCACGTCAACCAATGAAAATGTGCCAACGAACAACCAACCGATATGTGCCACATCATCATGATGGTACGGCCCTCCACATGGCCGTACAGACTGTACGGACAGGTACAGTCAGCATCCCAAATTTTTCCTGTTTGGCTTGGTGGACAAATCGCGATATCTCCTCCATACGGACTCCATTTGCGAAAGTAAATATACCGTCGAAATCAGGAAGACGAGACGGACACAATGGCACTGTTTTTGTCTCATTCCGAACACTTTGAAAATTGAGCAAAATTTGATCCCCTGATCAATATGGCAGATGTCAAGTGAGTCCGAGGTGTTCGTTGGGTATGCAGACGGTGCTAGTAGACACACGTGGAGGCTTGCCTCCGCAGCTTGGGTAATATTTAAACCATAGGGTCAGTTGTTATCTTCCAGAGGGATATGCTTAGGTGACACCACAAATAATGTTGCTGAGTATACTGCAGTTCTTGAGTTGCTTCCTGACGCTTTGTCATTGGGTATCTCTCATCTCCGGGTCTATCTAGATGCTCAATTGGTTGTGTCGCAGCTAAACAGAATATACCGAGTCCATGATCCAACTTTACACCGACGATTCCTTAGGGTACGTCTCTTGGAACACAACTTTAATTATATTACATATTTTCATGTTCCTAGGAGTTTAAATCAAATCACAGATACTCTAGCTAATCACATTTTAGATTGGCATCTTGCTCACATATAAAAAGATCATGGTCATACACATGTCAATACATTTTTGCACACATAATCCATAAAGACACAGAAAAGAAATAAAAACCATATATAAACATCCGAAAATCCTCAGAGTACATAGATGGGCACAAGCGCCTCAAAAAGTGGGAACCATAACGAGTCACTGGGCTTACGCCCTCAAAAAATATATACATATCGGTGCTCGTGGAACATAAAAGTCTAAAAGTCTGTTTAGGGCCTATGGGCCCTGTTATACTCAAATATAGCCTGACCCAAACACCTAAACAATCAGACCCATGTCCGAGGTATCCCCACAATATGAGTCTGCAAGGAGGGCGGCAAGCCCTCTATCTCTGCCATGGGAATTGTGCGAGTGAGCGCAGTGAAGTTCTACTCAATCCGCCTAAGAACCCTCTTGGCCTCTCCCGCTGGGAGGTTCCCTGCTACTGCTGCTCCCCCGACGATGGCAGCTGCGGCCTCTGGCCATGGGCGGTGCCTGTTCCGTGCATAATCGACAGGTCGCACGGGTCCCACATCTGCATGCGACACAAATGTTCACCCATAAAAAACTCTGTTATACAAAAACATGATATATATATCCAAAAGACATAAAAATTACATATGCACACAAAAAAACTAGATAGGTGGAGACTTACCCATCTCCCTTCGCTCCTCACCAGGAGGCACTGGTATCACTGGATTTCTGGAAAAATCGATCCCTGCATATGGGTAATCCTCAATCGCTGGGATCTGCCGTGACAGCCAGGCAAAAAAGTCATCATTGAAGGCCTCTGTGGTCCTCCCACCACCCTGTCGCGGCAACAACGCTGCCCATCTGCACACTGCAGGGAAAGTAGCCAGATGTCCTCGTACTGTCAGCCGAGGACTGAAACATGGAACTCTCTCAAAGAAAAATGAACATAGGATGGTCCCAAACCCGAAGTTCCTATGTGTCCTCTGTCTGCAAGCTGTCAATTGACCTGTCATGCTTGCTAGTAGTGTAGTACTCCAGTCGAAAATTTGTGCATTCATGCACTGAATTGCACAGTTCATCTGTGCGTGCGAAGCCTGATGCACGACCGCAGAGCCAGTAATCCACCCGATGAGTGATAAAATGGTCTGGAGGGTGAGGCTATTAATCCTACTCACGGGAACCGAAGAAGATCTCTGATCGATCCCAGCCTCACAGTACTCCTCTATCAATTCTGAGACTTTGCTCGGCCCCGCAGGAAAAGTATGAAAGTTGATGCGTTCCCCTCTCCTTGAGAGGTCCGTCAAAAAGTAGATATCCTCGGTGGTGGGCACTAATGATTGCCCCTCTATCATAAAGGCCTCTGCATCTGGGTGCCAATAATCGACCAAGGCATTCAGTAGCCTAGGTTGAGCACGCATAAATGGACACAAGAAAAACTTTACCAAGCCACACTGCGTCAGCACGGCCATAACATTCGGATCTGCAACCACTACCTCATTGGTAGCCTCGTGCTCCCTCTCTCTCCACTGAACATACATCCTGCCAAACACACAAGAAAAAAGGGGGAGTTTAGTCTTCTTTCAATCCAAATTCCATCACGTGGGGGGCACCCACGGGCTGTTGAGGCGACAGTCGCGGGTACCCGCGCGTAGTTTTGGCTCTGCGCGCAGGTACCCGCGGGCTGTCCCTGGACAACCTGCGTTTTCCTAGGGCCGACCTCTTGGAGGTCGACGACCACCCCCAAAACCAACTTAAATGCAATAAATTAAATATTGAATTGCAATATTAGGGAGTTTGTACTTACTTGGTCCAAGCAGAAGTCCGTTTCATCCACTGAAGCTCCCAGAATCACGATCTTTGGCAAAGGGGGTCTTTTGACTCCAGAGTCAATTTCCAAATCAGCAATGGTGATAATGAGCTGCCAGCTTCTATTTATAGACTTTTTGGCCTCTTTTTGTCACTTTTTTGGGCCCTTTTATCAGTTTCTT
>ML776549.1:3313540-3337327 GCA_009831015.1 Picea engelmannii
AGGGTATATAGGGATTATAATGTTTAAATGGTTATGGTTTATAGGGGTTTTATGGGCCATAGTGTATATGGATTATAGATGATAAGGTTTAGGAATAAATGTGAAGAATTAAAGTTTAGGGATTTAAGGCTAGTGCCAAGGTAATGGTGTGAGGGGGTCAAGGGTTGAGAGTGAAATGCTTAAACAATAACATATGGAGTTGAGGTTTGAGAGTGAAAGGATTAAAGAATAATAGAGGGAGTTGAGGGTTGAAGGTTGAGGGATTAAAGCTAATTATTGAAGGTTTATACTAAATATTATGGACTAAGTTTTATGAGTTGATGTGAAAGGTTTTCAATGCAGATATTTAAAGTTATGGATTAAAGTTAATTAGTAAAGTTTTAGTTAAATATAAATGGTTAAAGTTTAAGAGTTCATGATTGAAGTAAAACTTAATCATATGAAGATTAAGGATTTGAAGTTGAGATCAAATATGGTTTACTCATTAAGGGTTAAGGGAAGGGGTGAAATATTAAAGAATATGATTGATGGTTTATGGTTAAACATTTTTCTTCTGAGTTTTAGAGTTCAAAGGTTATCTCTATAGTTTGGGCCCTATCTTAATTTTATTTTATGTCACTACTAAGGCATATATGAGTTAAGGATTAAGGACAATAAGGGATATATGGACATCATCTTGATTAAGGGTAATATGGGCTACATGGTCATCTATAACATAACAATTTTCTCTAATGTCAACTATACATCCAAGTCACATAGTATGTGAGAAACAATTTACCATTAAGATCTAAATCAAGAAGGGTGAACCATAAAAGTGATCAATTTTAATCAAATCACTTTATTAAATAAGATTTATTGCATATCTAGATCATGTTGATCTTGAACTTCATCCAATTCAATATCGAAGACTCATCGAGATAAAAATTTGTATCCAACCCTTCAAAATCATTGAAAGGATTGTCCATAACAAAATCTGGGACATCCAACATTAAGTCATCATCAATATAACCATTTTCATTGAAATGAAGCATAGGATGTGATCTAATGACTGGATTTTCAACTTTATTCTCTTCTTTGTCCAACACTTATTCTTTCTCTCCTGCATCTTCTTCATCTTCTTCTTGGACATCTTATTCTAGAAAAATATATGTTACAAACCTTCCTCTCAGATCAAATCTAACAATAGATAACCATCCTTCTCTTCCTAGAAATTGTGAATAAAATGCTTGCTCACATTGAATTGGAATGACATAGAGCTATATACTTGACTCATATGTACTACTATTAATCATGGTAAATCCATTATCATGATCAATACAAATCCTTCCATTACCTTGTAGTAACAATCTATACCACTAGACATTAAAGAGAACCACTTTGAAGGATTTAAAGACTATATCCAATATATCTTCCAAATATCCATAGCACCTCAAATCATATGTGATCGGATGCCTATCACCCCTATGGGAAATATTAATAACATGGAAAATTGCAATTATCCCATTGTCACTAATTTTCTTCTTATCATCCAAATGTTTGGTGTGATATTTTCTACCATTACACAACATATCTTTGTAATGTTTCACCTGCATGCTCGACGTGTTATAAATGTGTTGTCATGAATTGATAACTATATGTATGAGATAATTTGAGGGACAAAAAGTAACACAAAATTGGGGATTCAAATCTAAAATAATGGGAAATTATTACTTTTCTATATTTTGCAACATATACTATATCAATTTCTTTTTGTGTCAAATTTCTATAATTATCCAAATAAGATATTATAATAAAATACACCACCCTACTCCATAATAAACTATGGTAAGATTCATTACATCATTCTATACATATCTTCATTCATTCGAGATTGTTTGCAACATATAAATGCAATGCATTCCACTCTCCACTTCCTGGATGAAGAAAGAAAAATATATTTAATGCACCAATAAATCTGAAAAATATATGTATGAGGATAGTAATTACAATAAAATCCAACATCTTTCACTTTTCTCCAACTACATTTCCCCAACAAAGCCTCCCCTTTAAAACTTTTGGTGGAATTGGCATCCCAAAGGAGAGGCACATTAATATCATCCACTACTTGGGTAAATACTCACTAAAATACATTGTGGAGATATATTATAAAGCCTTCAACCATTTATCCCTCTAGATGTGATCTTTACCTAAAACAATCCTTCAAGTTCCTCTCCATCAAC
This sequence comes from Picea engelmannii, assembly GCA_009831015.1. Taxonomy (NCBI): domain Eukaryota; kingdom Viridiplantae; phylum Streptophyta; class Pinopsida; order Pinales; family Pinaceae; genus Picea; species Picea engelmannii. The sequence goes on from ML776549.1 coordinate 3,315,760, forward strand.
CACAATGACTTTGTGGGCACAAGTCCACATATTTCAATCTCCTCAAGTAAGTGGATGAGGTAATGTCCTTGTGCATTGAAAAATCTTGGAGGTAGATACTTTTGCATTTCACACATTACACAAGGAATATATCTCTTCCAATGGTTAATATCCTCATTATGGATTTATTTAGATGACAACCACCTAAAAGTGCAAAGGAATCACATGTCAATATAAAATTATACAATTCAAGTAAATCCAATGTCAACAAGTTCTACGAGTAACATTTCAATTATAACTTTTTACTTACCTCATGTACTTTCCAAAATTGTATATAACTTACTTTGTGTTATTGAAAACGTTGTTTGGGAGAGCTAGAGGTAGAACATATTGTAAAAAGGAAAGAAGCATTATAGTTTGATTTTGATTAGAAAAAAAATCTATTACTAACAAATAATGTATATATATATCATAACATGATAAATATTAGAAAATGTCAAACCTTGATAAAGGAATTCCAATCGTGAGCTTTTGCCCCACCAAAATCACATTTTTCATAAATACATTAAATTGATGTTCGAAGCAAAACCAATGAGAAGCTTAATATTCAGTTTAAACTCTTTTACAACATCATTTTCTTGTGCTATTAATAACCATGGAAGATTGGTTGATTTTCTATCACTTATATAACAATGAGTAAAGTGTTGTATTACATTGGCTTCCTCAATGTTACTAATAACTTTAGCAATTTTTTCCATGTTATACCTTCCATCTATAATTTTTCATAAGAATTATGTGGCATTCTTTCCAATATGCATTGTGTCAAACAAATGAGCTACTTGTAGGTGCTCATAATATGGAAACTGATTAAATTGTATGCAGTATCATTTCATACTTCATGGAAGCCCATCTTGATGACCTTTGGGAAACATAAATGGAAACATATTTTTTATTAGAGTAAATATAAAAAATATAACACGTAACAAATATGGATGTAATTGAAACCAATTTCTTAAACACCTCATTTCCTAAACTTGAACATATAGGTATTGTTCTAGGACCACATACTGGACACTCATGTTTACCCTTTCTTTGAATCCCCACAAGATATAGAATAATGTTGTTCTTTACTTTGGATTTATGAATTGATTATTGAAATTACTTCATTTATTAGTTGCTTGGTGCATTTGAATCTCAATTAGTTAGTAACTGGTTAATAATTGTTCTTTGCTAGTTGTTGGGATATTCAACTAGAGACAAAATAGAATGCAAAAATATTCAAAAAAATGAATGGAACAATAAAGTATGTATAGATTTATATTGAAATTTACATACCACAAAAAAATTTAGCCTCAAATTTGAAATTGGGTTGAAACTTGCACAAAGAATCTAGCTAGAAACAATGAACAAAAACTTGCAAAGTTGAGAGAAGAACTGGAGAAAGAATGAAATAATTGTATTAAAAAAATGAGAGAATGGAAAAATGCATGTGATGTACTCTACAAGGTTGAAATAATGCACCATAGTAGTGATATAGAGAGATGTGGACACACACTGACATAAACCAGAGTGAATTTCCACCTAGTCCTAGTTAACTAGACATGCAATCATCAATTAATTGGATCACACAAGTGGAGTGGAAAGAATATCATGCATGCACATGTGTGGCACCCTCCTAGCCTCATGCATGTGAAGTGCACTCTCCTAGTGATGATCCCAAGGTGAGTGTGCCCTTGTAGTGATGATCCCAAGGTGAGCATGCAACATTTGGTGATAATACCGAGGTTTCCATGTGAGACTTGACGCCATTAGTCTAACAGAAGTACAAGTGAGTAATGAATGAAGAGGATGTGCCTCCCTCATCTAGGGGAGAATATTATATCAAACCAAGGGGTGCCCTCAACATAGACAAATGAACTTAGGAAAATAATTACTAGGTGGGTGTGTAATATCTCTAATACCCCCCTTAAAGTACTACTAGGGAGTACACAATGAATGGGTCTCGATAAGAATCCATATTAGGTACCCATTTTACAATGCATATAAGAAACATAGAAAAAATAAAAAAGAGGAAAGAGGGAAAACCACATGGGAACAACCATCCCCCCCCTCAAAATACAATGTCAACTAGGACTACTTCTTTGCAGTTGAGTTCTTCATTCCAAGGTGACCTAAAAAATGTGCTACTTTCTACTTGGTGAAGTTTTTGTTGAATATGTAGATGTATGTATGGATACAATGAAGTAAATTCACTAGTGAGATTTCAATATTTATCCATTGCTCCAACTAGGAGGCAGAGAATCAATGAGGGAATTGTGTTCCTCATTCTTGGTAGCTTCCTAGTAAGGATTTCCTTCATCCTCTGCATGGGAATAAAGGTCAGATGCTAGAACAATATAGAAATGCATGGGAATTATTAGTTCCATGGTTGTGAGAGAATGTGGATCTCCCTCAAATTGGGATCGCTTCCTTCTAGGATAGAAAAGGTCACTCTCAAGATCACAAACTGTTGGTAGGATGGACTGTGCCCATTTGGTTCTTGGTTATGGATTGACACATTCTTTCTCATGTACTTTCAAATCCAATTCATAAATCATATATGAAATATGATCTAAATGACTAGAAGTATTATCTCTGAAATCTGCTTCAGGAGGAAGCCGAGAAATTTGTTCTTTTGGTGGATTTTCTACGGGTTTTTTCTTGGCATTCTCTGTCTCACATTCTTCATGATCATCCTTTTTCCTGAATAGGACCTCCAATTTGGTACATACTTCATCCGAAGTTTTGAATGATTCAAAGTGGAATAGTAATTCAAGAGAAATAGAAAAGTAGATAAGTATGAAAACCATATCATGTATGTTGAGAAAATGAGATTTCTCATTAGTATAATTTGGCGTTGATTTAGTTCCCATAGTGATTCAATATAAGCCTTTTATTTTGAGAAGAAGAAGAATATTTGGATTCCAATCAAAGTAGTTGTATGGGGTAAGAATGGAGGATGAAGGAAATTTCATCCTTTGTGATTGCTTGAACAATATTTTGTATCTGCAATAGATATATTGTGAACCTTATTCCTAGCACCTGTGGGATCTAATAACATGTGAAATTGAGTTAAAACCTGAGAAGAAAATCTAGGTAGAAATAATGAATAACAAACTTGCAAAGTTGAGAGAAGAATTTGAGAAAGAACGAAAGAATTGTATTAACCAAATGAGAGAATGGAAAAATACATGTGATATACTCTACATGGCTGAAATAATGCACCATAGTAGTGATATAGAGAGATGTGGACACACACTAACATAAATCAGAGTGAAATTCCACCTAGTCCTAGTTAGTTGGCCATGCAGTCATTAGTTAATTGGCTCACACAAGTGGAGTAGAGAGAATCTCATGCATGCACATGTGTGGCACTCTCCTAACCTCATGCATGTGAAGTGCACCCTACTAGTGATTATCCCAAGGTGAGTGTTCCCTTTTTGTGATGATCCCAAGGTGAGCATGCAACACTTGGTGATAATACCGAGGTTTCCATGCAAGACTTGACTCCACTAGTCTAACTAAAGTACAACTGAGTAATGATTGAAGAGGATGTGGCACCCTCATCTAGGGGAGAGTATTCCCATATAGGGGATAATATCTCAGACCAAGGAGCGCCCTCAACATAGACAAATGAACTTAGGAAAATAATTACTAGGTGGGTGTGTAATATCTCCAATACCAACACATCATGAATTGTCCATGGATTTGAAATTGTTTTTGACCTAATGGTTTGGAGATGCCACAGATAGTGATGTCGACCCATAACTCTAAAATTTCATCAATAAGAGGATCATGATATACATTCATATCTCTAACTTGGTGCTTACCTAGTTATTTGAAAATACAAATAATTAATTCATTTTACATGCAAAATATGGAAAAAAAATTCAATTGGTATGCTTTTAACATCCATAAAAATATACATGGAACAATTAATGCCAACATTACATTCTCCCTCTTTAGTAACATATAAGCAGGAAGGATATTGTTTATAACAAAAGCTGGACAACATGAGTAAATGGATCTGATCTCTATTGATTGACACCATCAGCTGCCATCGAATTTAGTCTAACATTATGAGGTTATTCTTTTAAAATGGACTATCCTTCCTCGATTTCCCTAAATGAAAAACCATATCCATCTTCTCTTCTCTTCCATGCATGATAATCCATAAACTTTTTTGTTTTTTGCACCCGAAAAATCTTTTGAAATGTGGAAGTATGGGATATGATGAAGAACTTTGCAGGGAACGTTATTTGTTACTATATTAGTTCAATATCTACTAATTCCAAATCCAGGGCATTCAAAATTTTTTGCATGTTGTCCATAATATATGATATGATCATTAGGACATGCATCGATTGTGTGATAATACATTCCTATATATTTCATAATGGAACACAATTTTCGATATGTGCAAGGTAAAGTATTCAATGGTGGTAAGAGAAATCACCTAACAATCTAAAATAAACAATAAATTAATAAATTGAATAGTGAATATTAAGGGCCTATATATTACAATCACAAAAAAAACAAAAACTTATATTTATATAAATAATCATCTTTAATACCTTAGGATATGTGTTATACATGTGTTTGAAATACCCTTCAATACCTTCAAGTTGACGAAAAACAAAATAGAAAAAAAAAAGACTTGTCTCTGAGTCTTTGTATAGGGGTTTTTGTGCCTTATCAATAAGAGGTACACTATGAATATATTCATAGATCTCATCCACATGTGCATTCTCATCCATGGCAAGAAATATGTCACGGAGCAACCTATTTATCCCTTCATTCTCAATAATATCAATGTCATGTTCTTCCATAGCATCAACTTCATTTGTTTCACCCTCACCATCTCTACTATGAATTGCATCATTAAGAATTGCAAGCATAGGCCCTTTTCTCTTTGTAATTACAAATAAATTGATATATTTAGTTTCTAAATATTAAAACTTTAAAAAAATGACAAAAAAACATGTTTTCTTTGTCTGAACAAATGGTGATATTGGGTTCCCCCTTCCAAGTTCTCATGCTCTAAGCAATGTTTCTTGGTTGTTGACCTATTAATTTTTTTTCTCTTTATGAGTTTGCATTTCGTGTAAGGGAAATAACATTTCCCATCACCAACATCAAGAAGTTTGGGATGATTTTTCATGATTGCTTGTATACACAGAATAATTGCATTCATCAAGATCAACATTCGAGCAGACTGTATATAACCAATCGGTTGGATGCACCAATGCTAGAGTTAGGCTTATTTGACATTGTTTTCTATTTCAACAAAATATTCAACATATTCATTATTGCAATAAGAATACATTCATAGAATTTCACAAATAGAGACTTGATCAAATGGTATTAACAAATTTTAATCAAATAAAATTTTAATTGTGGGTAGGAAAGTTTACCTGTAGTATTATGTCAACTAATCCCAACTCTTCAGAAAAATATGGTTGTTTTCATTTGCATGGTTGTCTTTACAATGATAGATAATTTTTTTATTATCAATAGACATGTCGAAAGTATAAAATATTCGTTAATCAAAAAACGAATTCCTTAAACATTGTGTAAGCAACGATCAATCAATGTAAGGTTTATTTGTATAAAAAAGTGTGTGTATATTGGAAGGTAATGTCACTTAAGAAACATCATTATGTGATGATTATATATATATATATATATATATTTTTTTTTTTTTTTTCACATTTTTCCACTAATTTTCTATGTTAAAACATTTTTTTTCAACAAATGTTAGTTCAAACATCGAATTTCAACCTCAAAAGTAGTTGTGCTCATGTTCAATCACATCATCTTAGGAAACGAATCTTCTTTTCGTAGGACCTGTGGAATTCAATGTCGTTTTCCTAAAAGGATTGGTGTACTATGATGAGTGGTTATGCTTTTCTTCACTCAAACCAATTGACTATCGCTAACCTTGGTGGGCTCAGCCCTTAAGAGGATTTGTTCAAAATGAATGCTATAATGCCATAACTATTTTGGTGTGATTGTGGGTGGAGTTTTGGTCACCTCCTTCAGTAGTATGAATCATGGAGGTTATATTCCCTTTTTCATTAGAAGCATGCACTATCCCCTTTCCTTCAAGCATGTTGGGTGTCTATAGATTTGGAGGACAAGTAACTTCTCTGATTACATACTGTGAGATTTGTTCAACTCTCCCACCAGTCATGGATTTTTACAAGGCTAATTGTTTATGGGGGGCTCTCGTTCATTGTTGTTTTGGAAAAGAGTGGTCATTTTTATGGTCTCTATCTTATTTGACAATTTTTTGAGTCAGTGAAGCACATGTTTCAAGATTTCCATTAATTGCAAAGAATGGTTGGAAGTACATTTATGATCAATATTCAGTTCTTCTTTAGGGAAGGATTCATTGGTGGTAACTTTTCTTGGTGATTGCAACCATTTGGTTTGCTCCTCTTTCATTGCTATTTGGCATTTTTTGAGGATATCTACTCTATATACCCTCTTAAAAAATTGATGTAGGTATATCTTTTATAATGAGGTTAGTCTTTTATCTACTTTCTATAGCATGTGGAGGAATGAAGTACATACACAGTTTTCAACTAAAGGTTCTTTTCTTATTAAGAATGGCAAATCTCTAATCTTACAATCACATATTTTGATTTATTTTTACTTTAATAACATCAAGAAAGAAAATTAAACTCCCCTCTCTCTCTCTCTCTCTCTCTCTCTCTCTCTCTATATATATATATATATATATATATATATATATATATATATATATATATATATATATATAGAGAGAGAGAGAGAGAGAGAGAGAGAGAGAGAGAGAGAGAGAGAGAGAGAGAGAATTCCATATATAAATTATAACTTATATTTGTATCTAAATAATAATAACTTAACCTTAACCTTTTTTCTTTTCTCTATATCTCAAGTTTAAGAACTCATCCTTTTGTAATATCAATCTTATTTTCTTAATGGAATTTTACTTAATTTAACTTAAGAAATTTAAAAATCATGCACACTCTACTAGGGTTCTCTACATTTTCTGAATCTCTGGCTTTGTCTTTGTCCCTCATGAATGGATCGCTCGAGGGGGTTCATCCCCCCTTCCTACAATATTACCCTCAATAATGGTGGCCACGACACTTATACAACATCTCATGATGACTCCTCTCGCATTCTTTCTCAAGCTAACAATGTTTCTGTTGCAATCCCATATCATGATGATTGCATGGAAGATCCATCACATCCTAATAGCAATTTTCCCAAATGGAAACCCAGTCAGTGCAATCCGAAGGAAAATGTGATGCCCAGATACGAAAGTTGCACATAGCGAGTTGAAAGTTATGTTTAGATCATGAAAGACCACACGTTCATCCATAATTTTCTTGGAATATGGCCCTCGGAGAGAGACCTTGTTGCATGGATCAACTCTTATTGGAAACCCAAAGACCGCTTTGAGCTCAAGCTCGAGTCAAAAGGGATTTTCATGACCATTTTTCAAAATCAGGATGATTGAGAAAGGGTTTTTGAGAATGGGCCATATTGTTTTCACTCAACTAGCCTGCATCTTCGGCACTAGACTGCGAAATTCAATCTTGAAAAGGAATATTTTACCTATGCATCAGTGTGGGTTCCTCTCTATTCACTTCTACATGAATATTGGGATGAGGAAATCCTGGCAGGAATAGGTAATACACTAGGAAATTATGTCAAATATGTAGAAGCTACTAAACAAGACCACTACACCACCTATTCCTGGATCTACATCTATATGAATGTTTCCATCCATATCCCCAATTTGATCTACCTTAGCTATCATGACTCTGACTAGTCTATTCAAACCATGGACTATGAATTCATACCCTTTCATTGTCATTCATGCCACAAACATGGACACCTATTAAGAGATTGTCCCCTACTTAATCCCTCTAAGATAACTAATATAGAACCCGAGAAAGATGAGGAGGGCTTCACCAAAATCGTTTGTAGGCATAGATCCAGAAGAAAACCCACCTCCTTTCGCCCTTCTAAAATAACTTTGAAATCCTTGGATCCGCTTTTGATATATATATATATATATATATATATATTATAACTTATATTTTTATCTAAAATAATAATAACTTAACCTTAACCTTTTTTTATTTTCTCTATATCTCAAGTTTAAGAACTCATCATTTTGTTATATCACTCTTATTTTCATAATGACATTTTACTTAATTTAACTTAAGAAATTTCAACATCCATGCACACTCTACTAGGGTTCTCTTCATTTTGTAAATCCTTGGCTTTGGATTTGTTCCTCAAGAATGGATCACTCGAGGGGGTTTGTCCCACCTCCCTACAATTTGACCCTCAATAATGGTGGCCAAGGCACTTATACAACATCTCATGATGACTCCTCTCGAATTCTCACTCAAGATAACAATGCTTTTGTTGCAATCCCATATCATGATGATTGCACGGAAGATCCATCACATCCCAATAGATATTTTCCCAAATGGAAACCCAACCAGTGCAATCTGAAGGAAATTGTGATGCCCAAACACGAAATATTCTCAGAGCGAATTGGAATTTATGTTCAAATCATGAAGGAATACATGGTTATCCATAAGTTTCTTGGAATATGGCCCTTGGAGAGAGACCTTGTTGCATGGATCAACTCTCATTGGAAACCCAAAGACCACTTTGAGCTCAAGCTCGAGTCTAAAGGGATTTCCATGACCATTTTTCAAAATTAGGAGGATTGAGAAAGGGTTTTTTAGAATGGGCCCTATTTTTTTCACTCATCTAGCCTGCATCTTCGGTACAAGACTGAGAAATTAAATCTCGACAAGGAATACTTTACCTATGCATCATTGTCGGTTCCTCTTTATTCACTTCTACATGAATATTGGGATGAGTAAATCATTACAGGAATAGGTAATACACTAGGAACTTATGTCAAATCTGCATAAGCTACTAAACAAGGCCGCTACACCTCCTATTCATGGGTCTGAATCTAAATGAATGTGTCCATCCCTATTCCTGATTTGATCTTCCTTAGCTATCATGAATATGACTAGATTCAAACCCTAGACTATGAATTCATACCCTTTCATTGTTGGCGATGCCACAAGCATAGACATCTCCTCAGAGAATGTGCCCTAATTAATCCCCCTAATATAACTTAGATATAACCTGAGAAATATGAGGACGACTTCAACAAAATTGTCGGTAGGCATAGATTCAGAAGAAAACCCACCCCCTTTATCCCTTCTAAAACCTTTCAACCAAAAACAACTTTGAAATCCATGGATTTGCTTCCGAGGATCCTTCCTATGGTTACTTTCCAGATCCCTCCCATTACAATCCCAAATATCACAAATTCTTTGATCCTTCCCCTAATCTAGAAGAACCCAAAAATCCAAAAACCTCTGCCACCCCCTCCAATCTTTCACCCCTTGAAGATGTATCTATGAATCTCGAGGGGGAGGATGGAACTGACTTCGAGCTAAATGATATGGAACTAGAAGGCATTGAACTATAGTGTATTATGGATGCATGTCAAAGGAAGGAAATGAAATCGATCCCACCAGAACACATTCAATGAGTTCATTGATCCCTCCACAAAGATAGGAAAGAAACAACGAGCCCTAATCCATCACCAAGATCTAACCCTGCACTTACAATTCAAACCAACAAGATGAAGCCGAAGAAGAAACTTTAGGATGAAAAACACAGAGGAAGAAAATTAGATCTGCAAATTCTAGAAGAAATAAGAGATATATTGGTCAATTCTTGCCAAAATGCTTTGATCATAGACTCTTACCAACCCTCTCCCTCCCCAAGTTTTCAATGAAAATAGTCTCTGTGAATATCCAAGGAATAAATTGTAAGAGAAAGCAAATGATCTTATGCAATAAGGTATGCATGAAATCTTGTGATATTCTTATGCTGCAATAAACAAAATGTTATGGTTCATCATTCGCTACTATTCTTCCCAAAGTATGGAAAAATGGTATTTTTGTATCCCTGGACTCTAGGGATATGCGGGGGGGCTTGCAACTATAAGGAATATGGCTATAGTCCTTTTGGATAATTTTTTTCTACTACAATAATTCTAATAATTCGATTTAGACCGATCATCTCAACGACCACAATATTTATCACCAAAGTCTATGGACCTCAACAACTCGATGAAAAATAGGACTTCCTACAAGCACTTCAAAACATTTCATATTTCATTGAGTACCAATTTTGGATCTTGGGGGGATTTGAAATTTATATCGTCCCTTACAGAAAACAAAAGGGGGGGAATTTGGAGGCTACACCCTGATAGTGATGCCTTCAATGCCTTCTTTCAAAGCCAAAAAATGATTGACATTGATACCATCAATTGTCTACACACTTGGAACAACCAAAGAGGGGGATCCAAACAAATTTATTGTCGATTGGATAAATACCTGGTTACATAATCTCTTATGCTCTGTAGACTTCACATGGAGGTCATCATCCTTCTAGCAACAAGTTCTAACCACTAGCCCATTTGTCTCAAATTGGATGTTTAGGGTGTTCCTCTCAAGAGTCCTTTTAGATTTGAAAAGTTATGGCTCTCTCATCCAAATTTTGAAAGTAACATTAAGAAATGGTGGATTGAATCCAGGGTGATACATGGCTCCCCAATGTACCGCTTTTAGCACCGTCTTAAAAATCTCAAGCAACATCTCAAATCCTCGAAGAAATTGGATTTTGGTAAAATATTTCATGCCCAAAAAAAATTGGAAACCAACATGACCTATCTCCAACAACAAATCATTTATCATGAATGGTTGGAGGATCTTGCCTGGTAAGAAAGGAAGAAATCCCACGTTCAATGAATTATGAAGGGGGAGCGCAACACCAAATTCTTCCATAGATCATTGATTCAATGACGACATGCCAAGCACATTACTCAATTAACTTCTGCTCAAGGTAACAAACTCACCTCTCATAAGGATATAGAAAAGGAGTTGATCTCCTTTTTCCAGTATCTGTTATCAGAACCTCATCAAGACCGATTGTTTGGTGTCTTTTGTCACAAGAGTGATCAAAAGAAAGTCCCTTAACTACCTTGGTAAGATAGAAAAGAAGAAGATAAAAAATGGTTAGGAAGTTAGTGAACCTACAAGTTAGAAAGAAAAATACAAAGCAATTAAAGAGAAAACAACACTAAGCACCAAACTAAACAACTATAAGAAAATATGCATGAAATTGAACACATGGAATGGTTACCCAATAGAACTGAATATTCAAATTGAGTGAACCAAGAGGAGACATATGGGACTATGAATCCCTTATTCCTCCTAAGGTAGGTGTAACACCCTGTTTCCCCCAGTCTGTAAAAATAACTATATTGGCCAAGAACTATGGCAAACTCAAAGGTGTGAATGTTTGACTTGATTGAACTTTGTATAAAAGGTCGATGAATGTAAATTATGTTATGAATATGTGTTGCATGACCATTGGGATAGGGATGTGCTAAAAAGAGACCACGATGGCTAATGAGAGGTGGTGGAAGGGACCTGGAATGGTTGCGTTAACTTCCACCGAGCCAGTACTATACTGGTTTATACTTGCTCACAAACCAAAGCATCTCTCTGATCCTGGAATGGATTTCCCATTAGATTGGTAGGTGGGGAGGCTCCTCAAGAGTTAATGAGGGGATGGAGGTGAACCTCCCATCCATAACAACCCTCAGACCTGACCACGAACGAAGGAATTCGCGCCACACGCAACCTTGTAGACAGAAATTGGCAAGAGAGGAAATGTGGTAAGAGGAGAGCAGTGTGCATGACGGGGATCGCGAAAGAGATTGGAGAAACCCTGGAAACACAGGGAGTTCTGAATATCAGGAGAAGGAGAGTAACCTTTGTCCTGGATTGTTTTCCTGTATCAAGAGAAGGAGAGTAATCTTCGTCCTTGACTTTCTGTCCAGCTGAAAATAGGAAACTGAACCTCAAAGAATCGTGGTCTAGCTCAGGGGTGGCTAGTGGTAAATCCATTTGGAGTCATTGAGCCTACGGTTGGGTGGAAACACACACCCCTCTCAACAGTTGCATCATGCCTGGTAGTTTTGATAAGTGTTTTATACCTTGTATTTCAAACTAAATATCATGAATGCATGCTTGTATTTGTATGCCCATAATAATTCCTATGTAAAATGATTGCCTGGCATTTTAAACTGGAGATAATGGATGCATGTGTATGTTTGTATGTCACCATTGGTTTTTGTATAAATGGTTAAGTCTGGAAACCTTATGCAAGGAAGGATAGTTCTCTAAGGTCTCAGAGTCATGGGAGCTTGAAGCCCCGAGAAGTTGAATTTCGTGATTCAATCTCAGAAGGGGTAGTGAGCCTAATTATAGAAAGAGGGAATACCCTATCATTTGTTAAAAAAACGGTCCAAATCCTTTCGGGAATACCCCAGATATGTCAAAACTAATGGATCTAGAGAAGGAGCGCAGGCGTTAACACCTCGCCCCTTTCATCCTTTGCAAGTAGCGATGGGACCCAGGACCGTAGATCCAAGGATCTGACAGAGCCCTAATGACTGTTGATCTTAGCCTTTGTATGGGCAGGAGAGTAGCATTTCGCTGACTCGCAACTTGGAGTAGTCAAGGGTAGGACTGCATGAACTCGCGATTTGTGAGATCGTGATGTAATCATGGCCGTTGGATCTAGGGCACAGGAGGATCGTTAGATCAAAACTTTCATAGTTATCGCCTATCGGGGGTTCGGAACTTGAGGGAGTTTCCTTTCGATTGTGGAAGTCGCGGAGAGCGAAACGATGAGGGCTCATGCAAGCACATGACCCATCCTTAAGTGGGGACCACATGGTTGACAGGTGGCGTAACAACAAGCACCCAGAGGAAGGTGGGAACGGGTGACAGATGATGGACACATGTCTCCTGGGAAGGAGTCAACCCATTGTTGACTTATCATATCTCAGGAACTCATGAAGGAGGAGCATGAGGGCTCAACACTCCAACCCATGAAGTCGCGAGATGCGAGTAGCACTAGTATTTAGCCTAGGAAGTGGGTAACCGGTGGTGGACACATGTCACACTGGGGAAGAGTCAACCCACTATTGAATTATCGTGGCTCGGGGTTTGCAGGATGAAGAAACTGCACCTTGATCACTAAGGCCGCGAAATGCTGAGAGCTAAGGTCTCGTGCGACGATCAACGACGACACAACTCGTGAGCATAGTATAGCGGGGCTGACAAGTGGTGTGTGTGCATCGCTTTGGTAGAGTCCATGCAACATTGACTTCTCGCGTCTTAGGGATTCGCAAAAGAGGAGCACGAGAACTCAACACCTCAACTGGCGAGGGTGCGAGTAGTGCTAGTGTTTGGCCTAGCCCACGGGAGCCATACCTGCATAACATCTCGGGTATCGGTGTTTGGAGAAAGGGGAGCCGAGGATCTTGATTCCCGACTCGCGAGTTGCGAAAGGCGCTTGCGCTAAGGCCAACTTGTGGTCATTTGGGGAAGTTTAAGGAAGAAGAAGGTCTGCGCTAAGCCCCATAGAAGTCTCGAGGATTATCTAAGTTGCTGTAGTGGGTGTGTGACAAATTGGTATCAGAGCATGGTTAAAACACTTAGCTTGCTTGGGCTCACAAACGAGTTGTGGAGAAACTCCATTTGAAGTACTCTTAAAAGGAGTAACCCTCTATCTTAACCCCTTTAGCAAAAGACGAAGTTAAGGATGAAAATTCCTACTGTGTGTGAATTTGAAAAATATGAATTATGCACTGATTATGAATGAATATAATGTTGACTAACAATAAGCGTTTTTCTTGCACAACAAGTGGACGATCAACCGCAGGAAACTGCAGACGCATCGAATGGTGACGCACCAAGAAGTGGGGGATGGATCCCACAACAGAGACGAAGAGTCTGACGAAAGGAGAGCGGTAGAGACCCCTCCCGATCTAGCTAAGATTGTGAGAACCTCATGGTCGAACTACAGAGCTGCAAGGCCGACAATGAGAGGTTGATAAAAGAGAAAGATAAATAGACATAAATTAATGCAGTCTTGCTGCAGAGTTTATCTGACATACAAAGACAATTACAGCATGAACCTGACACCAGTCACACAGACTGACGACAGAAAAAGAAAAGTCGAAGTCCACCTGGGATACAGAAACGTGGTCTTTCAAGTGGCCACAATGGGAAGAGAACCTTAAGAAAGGTCCACCCAAGAGATAAGGGACAAGCGTCAGACAATTCCTCTGGAAAGGAAACTGGCGACTTGGAGGGATCTTCTAGTAGCAGAACTAGTTCTTATTCTCGAAGAAAACAAAAGAAGCGAAAGCATTCCAAGAGTCACAATCTCAAAGAATTCAAGAAGGCCAAACCACCCTCTTTCGATGGTGAAATAAATAAAGGGGAGGAAGCGAAGGCCTGGCTATTTGGGCTAAAGAAGTATTTTAGAGTCCATGACTTATCAGAAAATTTGAAGGCCTGAGTAGCCACTTTCAACTTGAATGGAAAGGCTTCCATTTGGTGGGAAGACATTAAGATCGTAAAAGGGATTCACGAAGAGGACCTATCTTGGGAATGGTTTGAGAAATACTTCAGAAAGAAGTATCTGTCGGAAAAGTATTTCGACGATAAGGCTAAAGAATTCTATGAACTCAAGCTGGGGCAACGCACCATAGAGGAATATGTCAGCAGATTCCTCGAATTGCCGAGGTACGTACCCTATATAAAAGCAGAGAAGGCAAAGGTGCAACGATTCATCAGCGGACTACCTAAGGACTATCAGAACAGGATTGAGTTTGATGAGCCAAAGACCCTAGAAGACACTATCCAAAAGGCAAGATATTGTTATGAATAGTTGGGGCATCGGACAGAACCTCGTGAAAACTGGAAGAAGAAGAATAGTTTGGGATTCCAGAAAAAGGGGTTTAAATCCCCAAGATTTAAAAACTATAAGAAGGACTCAAGGATGAGCTTCCCAACCCGAAGTGTACACCAACAGAATTTCCCCTCCCAGAGCGGAAATAAACCTTCTGGATCTACCCCAAGAAAGATTGCTAACCCAAAGAGAGAACCCTTGAAATGTTGGGGTTGTGGAGAAGAACATCTACCGAGGGACTACCCGCACCGACAACAGAACAGTCGAAGAATTTACAACATTCAAGAAGCTACCACCGTCAATGACGTGGCCAAGAGTGTGCCGCAAATTTATGTAGCCTTGGATAATAAAGAAGCTGACCACCAAGCTTCAGTGGTGGATATGGAAGGTACGATCACCAACCATCTAGTGTTTATTCTAATTGACCCTGGTTCAAATTTGAGTTATATAGCTCATAAGGCTGTTGATAAGTGTAAATTACAGTCACATAAACACACCAAGCCATGGATGGAACAATTAGCCACTGGCACCAAAATAAAGGTAGCGGAGGTCATACCAGCTTGCCAATTCACTATGGGTGAATTCCCCACCCAAGCAACCCTTAACATACTACCCCTAGGATCATATGACCTGTTGATTGGAATGGAATAGCTAGCCACATATAAAGCCATATTGGACTGTTACCATAAAAATTTAGAGTGTGTAGGTGAATAAGGAAGAAGGATAACTGGTGAAAATGACGTCTCTCTACGTCCACTCACAGGATCTCTCTCTTCCAAAACGTGAGCCGAATTAGCTCTTTTGATTCCCTGCTGGAATTATCTGTGAAAACCCGATCCACAGGTCCTGCTCTTTACCCACAGTCTTCTACACTCCGACCGTTGGCCTTTCCCTAATAGGAAAAATGTAATTTTGGATTTCGGGGTTTTTCTATTCCCGTTGTCAAGAACCCTTGTCTCCGCGATCCCCGATCTTAGAAGTTCCGATTCGCCGAAACATTTTAACATCCTTTAGCCCCAGGGCTACCTCTTGGTCCATGTGACTGCATCTCATATGAACCTGACCTTATTTTAGGGTTTCGCGACCCACGCGCTCAACCTCTCATCTTCTAGACCCCCGAAATGCCGATATGCGAAATGCCGAAATGGCTATCCTTTCGGGACTTTTCTCGGGCTCTTATATTTTCGCCATGTGTCCTCCTATGATGGACGATCCTCCATCATTTCTCTCTTTCATGGAATCAAATGATGAAAAGCTTCGGCATCGTGTCCTTTCGATCCCCGATGTCCCGACCTGCGAAATGCCGATGGACTCCCGGTCTCCGCCACATGTCTCAATAGACGGGCGACTCAGATCAAATCTCATCTTTTTGGGGTTTCTAATGTAGAGTGACCAACCCCACGTCCTTGATATTCCCGATATCCCGAATGCCTATGTCTCGATGTGCCAATTCCTTTCGGGACTTTTTGTCTCTGCTCTTCCCCAAGGTTTAAAACCCCGTGCATCCTCGGTCAGATCCAACGGCTGACGGGTTTTTCGCTCGAGATCTATCGGCTCAGATCATTTCTCCAGTACACTTCTCTGTTGCACGGACTCCTGGACGTAAAAACCAACGGTCCAGATTCTATTGGCTGATCCAACGACTGATGTTGCTCCTCCTAAGTGTTGGCGCTTTCCTTCTTAGACTTGGAAGGATTCCAAGTTTCTCAAAGGCTTCGACCTGTGTCTATTTTTCCTCCGTGAACTCTCCGATTTTGAGATTTGTTGCGTGCATAAAAACACTACTCCTCCTAAGCTTCTCTCTTGATCCTCAAAGGATTCTAACGTCTACGCTCCTGCAGAGTCTTCACATACACACAAAGGTGCTATCTGCCTGAGCTTCTTGTAGCTTCGACCTCCAAAGAAACTCGATTCTTCCTTCCTTTCTCCCTCAGGTGGAGAATTTGGCGCCCTCCTGGCTGTCCTTTACTCAAGCAACCTCCTATTGAGTCTTTCAGGGTGTTCAGTAACCCTATGGAGATCCCTCAGTGGATTCTTCTCTTAATCAAAGAACTCAAAGAGTTCTCTTCTCCTTGTGCCTATCTGCACACCTACTCAATGCCCTTCTAGCAGAGCTCTCAAAATCCTTAGTGATTCTGTTTCTTCAGTGAACTCTCAGCAGAATTATTCCTTTGTGCACTCCTTGCACTGGCTCAATGCCCACCTGGTAGAGCTCCACAGAACTCCTCAGAGCTTCTGTCTGCAACTGTGTTTTCCTCCACAGCCTTGCCTCCAAGGTGTTCAACAACCTTGAGGTCCTCCTCCTAAGTTGTTGACTTCATTTCCTCTGTGCCGAAACACGTCTTTGTCTGGACCCGCAGTGTTCAGAAGTGCTTCAGTGCACTGGTATTTAGAGACCACAGTACTCTGTCATGCCCTCCTAGCATGAAACCTCAAAGACCTTCACCTGCAAATCAACCATACTCCTGCAAATGCAAACCTACAACATACACCTACAACATACATTCATATCATATGAAGAACACTCACAAACATTCATTTAACACATAGTCATGCAGAAAAAACTGCTATTTGTATTAAATATGGAAAACACCTATATTTACAAGGTGTTTCTGAGCACGACCTGTAACAAGGTCTCGGCTCCTTCTCTTCTTCTCTCTACTTGCAGATTCTAACTCTACTATGATCTTCCATCTTACTTCCTCTAAATGAGATACTAAACCCCCCCCCCNCCTACCCTATTCAATTACATTGAATGGGCTATCTAGTCCGTTATCTGGATCTAGATATCATCCTTACAATCATTTAAAGGCCGATCTACTCTACACCTGCACAAAGGCATGGCTCTATGACTCAACAACCTAATCATTAAATTACATTCAATTCAAATTTTAAATGAGGATTGCGCCTCTCTTTATCAAACGATTTGAATTCACTAACGTGGCTGGCTGGCTGGTTGGGTGACGTGGAGAGATGCTCCTGCATCATACTCCTCAGCTGCAAAACTCATGAGCTCCTGCTCATGAGCTTCCCATCTCAGCTATGGAAATCCTCCTGGATCCCAAACCATCCTCTGGAGCTGTTCATCCGCTCCATCTTCCTGCTGTTGTTGCTTCTTCTGCGCTGCTACTGCTCTCCTTCTGTTCAACTTCTCCTCACTGATAGTTTCTGCTGACTAGATCATCAGCTCTTTGATCATGTCAATCACTTCATCCAACTGCTCCAATGGATGGCCTTGTTCATGCAGTCTCCTCGACTGCAATTTTTTTTGGCACATGAGCAGATCATCGTGATCTCCCATGCCTTCTTCATCAGCTTCCAACTTCACATGTTGGATGTGCATGCCTTGCACCTTTACCCTTCTCTCCAGGGATTTAATCTGCTCATACAGATAAGCCAAACTAATGTTGTTTGCTTCTTCTTCTTGTTCTTCTGTAAACTCCCATGTTGCAGTCTTTTCAGTCTCCTGGCTGAAAATATTGAGCCATTCCTTGGAATGCTCATCATTCTCTCCTGCTTCTTATGCTATCAACTTCAGTGCTACAGCTTCCTCAACTTCCTAGCTGAAAGCATTGAGACACTCCTCCGAATTCTCATTTTCCTTTCTTAGTTGGGCAGCCTTAGATATCTACTCCAATCCTTCTGTGACAGTCACAACTGGCTGTTCTTCTGTTGTTACTGCATCTGTAACACAGATTTCTGCCTCCTCTTGGGCAAGTGGTAGGAATATCTCGATTCCCCCAATCATTATAAGGCTCCTCAGATCATCCTCTCGGATGGTGAAAGTTTTTAACTTGTCATCATCTTCATTCATATGGCTTGGAAAACCACATGAATCTTCATTCTCTGTCAGTTGCATCTGCTGATCTAAATCCACCTCTGAGCTCACCCGCTCTGTCAACTCCTCAGGCTGATTCCAACTCATTTTCTCATCCCTGCCCACCTGGCAATATGGGACGCTTCTACTATCCTCCTGGCAGTCTTCGAGATCCCACAACGAACTCATTTCATTGCCCAGCTGGCAATGTGAAACTCCTTGGTTGTTTTCCTGACAGTTTGTGAGATATTCTTCTGATCTCAACTCCTTGCCCACCTGGCAATATGGAATTTCCTTTCTGCCCTCCTGGCAGTCTTGAGATCTTCAACTGATCCCATTTTATTCTCTTCCTTGAGAAATTTCCTAGTCTCTGGTTCACATATCTGAACCATTTCCTCAGGTCCATCGAGGTTTTCAGCACGCCTCAACCATACTTTTAACAAACTTCGCTGTCTTATGACCATCAAATCCTTGACTGGCCATTTTACTTTCAGCTTCCTCATGGGCCATTCATATACCCATCTTGACCTGGTATTCTGCTGCATCTGTAGTTCAAGCTTTTCCATTCTTGTTATGATGTCGACAAGTTCTTTTTCCTTTTCGGCTATGCTCATCATCTCTGGGATTTTCCTTCCAGCATATCTACGGCCTTCAGTAGCCATGTTGTTGTGTCTATCTGCCCTACTAGAAAATCTGCTTCTCACTCCTACAAATCTGAGTGCTTCAGCCTCTCCTACAGTCCTCATGACTGTCTATGGACTGTTGCCTACCTGCAAACAATCCTTACAGAGTCTCCAATGCTTTGTCTTCTTTTGCCTCGCTTCACCTGAAATATACAAGTGAAATCCAGCTCTGATACCACTTGGTGAAAACGACGTCTCTCTATGTCCATTTACAGGATTGCTCTCTTCCAAAACGTGAGCCGAATTAGCTCTTTTGATTCCCTACTGGAATTCTCTATGAAAACCCGATCCACAGGTCCTTCTCTTTACCCACACGGTCTTCTACACTCCGACCGCTGGCCTTTCCCTAATAGGAAAAATGTAATTTCGAATTTCGAGGTTTTCTGATTCCCGTTGTCGAGAACCCTTGTCTCTGCGATCCCAGATCACATAAGTTTCGATTCACCGAAACATTTTAACATCTTTTAGCCCCAGGGTTACCTCCTGGTCCACGTGACCGCATCTCATATGAACCCGACCTTATTTCGGGGTTTCGCGACCCACATGCTCAACCTCTCATCTTCTAGACCCTCGAAATGCCGATATGCGAAATGCCAAAGTGGCTATCCTTTTGGGACTTTTCCTGGGCTCTTAGATTTCTGCCACGTGTCCTCCTATGATGGACGGTCCTCCATCATTTCGCTCTTTCACGGAATCAAATGCCAAAAATCTCCAGCATCGTGTCCTTTCGATCCCCGATGTCCCGACCTGTGAAATGTCGACGGACTCCTGATCTCCTCCACGTGTCTCAACAGACGGACGGCTCAGATCAAATCTCGTCTTTTCGAGGTTTCTGATGTAGAGTGACAAACCCCACATCCTTGAGATTCCAGATATCCCGAATGCCGATGTCCCGATGTGCCAATGCCTTTCGAGAATTTTCATCTCTGCTCTTCCCTGAGGTTTAAAACTCTGTGCATCCCTGGTCATATCCAACGGATGACGGGTTTTTCGCTCGAGATCTGTTCGCTCAGATCATTTCTCGAGTACACTTCTCTATTGCACGGCCTCCTGGACGTAAAAACCGATGGTCCAGATTCTATCGGCTGATCCGACGACCGATGTTGCTCCTCCTAAGCGTTGGCGCTTTCCTTCTTAGAATTGGAAGGATTTCCAAGTTTCTCAAAGGCTTCGACCTGTGTCTATTTTTCCTTTGCAAACTCTCTAATTTTGAGATTTGCTGCGTGCATAAAAACGCTACTCCTCCCGAGCTTCTCTCCTGATCCTCAAAGGATTCTGACGTCTGCGCTCCTGCAGAGTCTTCACATACGCACAAAGGTGTTATCCGCCTGAGATTCCTGTAGCTTCGACCTCCAAATAAACTCGATTCTTCCTTCCTTTCTCCCTCAAGTGGAGAATTTGGCGCCCTCCTGGCTTTCCTTTACTCAAGCAACCTCCCGTTGAGTCTTTCAGGGTGTTCAGTAACCCTGTGGAGATCCCTCAGTGGATTCTTCTCTTAATCAAAGAACTCAAATATTTCTCTTCTCCCTGTGCCTATCTTCACACCTGCTCAATGCCCTTCTAGAAGAGCTCTTAGAATCCTTAGTGATTCTGTTTCTTCAGTGAACTCTCAGCAAAATTCTTCCTTTGTGCACTCCTTGCACTGGCTCAATGCCCACTTGGCAGAGCTCCACAGAACTCCTCAGAGCTTCTGTCTGCAACTGTGTTTTCCTCCATAGCCTTGCCTCCAAGGTGTTCAACAACCTTGAGGTCCTCCTCCTAAGTTGTTGAATTCATTTCCTCTATGCCACAACACATCTTTGTCTGGACCCGCAGTGTTCAGAAGTGCTTCAGTGCACTGGTATTCAAAGACCACAGTACTCTGTCACGCCCTCCTAGCATGAAACCTCAAAGACCTTCACCTGCAAATCAACCATACTCCTGCAAATGCAAACCTACAACATACACCTACAACATACATTCATATCATATGAAGAACACTCACAGACATTCATTTAACACATAGTCATGCAAGAAAAACTGCTATTTGTATTAAATATGGAAAACGCCTATATTTACAAGGTGTTCCTGAGCACGGCCTGTAACAAGATCTCGGCTCCTTCTCTTCTGTTCTCTACTCACAGATTCTAACTCTACTATGCTCTTCCAGCTTACTTCCTCTAAATGAGATACT
>ML776549.1:3337432-3362946 GCA_009831015.1 Picea engelmannii
CCCCTCCAATCTACCTACCCTATTCAATTACATTGAATGTGTTGTCTAGTCCGTTATCCAGATCTAGATATCAGCCTTACAATCATTTAAAGGCCGATCTACTCTATGCCTGCACAAAGGCACGACTCTATGGCTCAACAACCTAATCATTAAATTACATTCAATTCAAATTTTAAATGAGGACTACGCCTCTCTTTATCACGCGATTTGAATTCGCTGACGTGGCTGGCTGGCTGGTTGGCTAACATGGAGAGATGCTCCTGCATCAATAACCCTTCGAGGGATCCAAAAACCTGTCTCGGTGAGACGAATATCAACCCTTCAAATGAGAAAGTATTACAGAAAGGGATGTCTACTTTATGCGATACAGGTGTTGGAATCGACTGAAGATGACAAACCAAGCCTCAAAGACCACCCCACACTAAGAGAATATAGAGATGTATTTTCAAAAGAGGTACTGGGTCTACCTCTGAGAAGGGACATTGACTTCTCGATAGAACTTGCACCGGGAGCAGTGCCAGTGTCTAGGACACCCTACAGGATGAGCACACTCGAGCTAGTTGAGCTTAAATTACAACTAAAAGAAATGATGGACAAAGGCTATATCCGGCCCAACGTGTCTCCATGGGGAGCACCAGTTATATTTGTAAAGAAGAAAGATGGTACCCTCCGACTATGTATAGATTATAGACAACTAAACAAGGTAACCATAAAGAACAAGTACCCCTTACCCAGGATCGATGACATGTTCGATTAGTTGGGAGGTGCTTCCATCTTCTCAAAGATTGACTTGAGATCTGGATACCATCAAGTCTGAATCAAGGGTGAAGACATCCACAAAACTGCCTTCAGGATCAGATATGGTCACTATGAATTTGTGGTAGTACCATTTGGATTAACCAATGCCCCTACCATCTTTATGTGCTTGATGAACAATGTGCTCAACAAATTCCTAGACAAATTTGTACTGGTTTTTATTGACAGTGTATTAATTTACTCCAAAAATAGAGAGGGACATGAGGAACATCTTAGACTCGTGCTTCAAGTGTTAAGAGAACATCAACTCTATGCCAAATTTAGCAAGTGCGACTTTTTCCAGAAGCAAATACATTACTTGGGTCATGTCATATCTGAAAAAGGAGTAGCAGTAGACCCTGACAAGACCATGTCTATCATGGAATGGAATACTCCAAAGGATGTTTCAGACATCAGATCCTTTATGGGCTTAGCAGGATACTATAGGAGATTTATAAAAGGATTTTCCAAGATTGGTTGCCCAATCATTGCCCTCCAAAAGAAGGGAGCTAAATTCACGTGGACACAAGAATGTGAAGAAAGATTTCAATCCCTAAAACATCTACTGACCCACGCACCCATGTTGAAGATCGTCGATCCCGAAGATGACTTTCTTGGGTGCACAAATGCCTGCAAGGAAGGGCTCGGAGGAGTCCTTATGCAAGGAGGAAGTGTAGTCTGCTATGAATCCCGAAAATTGAATGAACATGAAGTCAACTATGTGACCCATGATCTAGAACTGGCTGCCATAGTGCACACCTTAAAAATGTGGAGGCAATACCTCTTGGGAAGAAAAATTGTACTTATGACAGATCACTGTAGATTGCGATATCTATTTGACCAACCAAAACTCAATGCTAGACAAGCTAGGTGGATGGCCCTTCTTAGTGAGTTTGATTTCGAAATCAAACATATCAAGGGAAAGGAAAATAAGGTGGCCGATGCCCTTAGCAGAAGTATGAAAAAATTTCATCTGGCAGCGGTGAGCACCTACGAGATGAATGTCAAGGAAAGAGTCAAGAATGCACAAGAGACAGACACATTCTTCTAGACTGTGACCTCGTATCTGGAGCAAGAACCCACAGGAATAAAATATGAAGGCTACCAGATGATAGATGGAGGTCTACTAACTTACAAAAATAGATTGTATATTCTAGAATGTGATGACTTGAAGAGGTTCATAATGGATGAACTACATAAAAGATCCTATACTGGTCATCCCAGATACCAGAAGATGATCACAACCAACAGGAAACAATTCTATTGGCCTGGATTGAAGAAAGACATAGCTGAGTACTTAGCCAAATGCATAGAATGCCAACAGGTTAAAGCAGAACAATGACACCTAGCAAGATTATTACAACCTCTACCAATCCCGGAATGGAAGTGGGAAACCGTTTCCATGGACTTCATCACTAGATTACCAACATCGACCAAACAAAATGACGCCATCATGGTAGTGGTGGATAAATTGAGAAAGTCTGCCCATTTTATCCCTGTCAAATCGACTTGCAAGGCAATCGATATCGCCAACGTATTCATGAAGGAGATATTCAGACTACATGGTATGCCTAAGGAGATCGTGTCTGACAGAGACACGAGATTTACTTCCAACTTTTGGAAATCCTTGATGGCTGGTCTGGAGACCTAATTACTGTTTAACACAACCTATCATCCTCAAACCAATGGACAGACGGAAAGGGTGAACCAAATATTAGAAGACATGCTAAGGATGCATGTAATGCATCAACCCAAAAAATGGGAGGATTACCTGCCGCTGGTGGAATTCGCCTACAACAATGGCTACCAAGAATCCCTGAAGATGAGCCCTTTCAAAGTCCTCTATGGTAGACCATGCAATACTCCAGTCAGTTGGAGTAATCCCGTGAACAAAGTTACTATTTGACCTAACATGTTGAAAGAAATGTAACAACAAGTGACTCAGATAAAACAAAATCTAAAGGTCGCTCAGAAAAGACAGAAAAGTTATGCCGATCGAAAGAGAACTCTGAGAGAATTCAAGACGGGAGACCACATATATCTCAGAGTTAGGCCCAGGAAGAGTTCCCTGAGGATGGGAGCTTGTGCCAAGTTGGCCCCTCGGTATTGTGGACCCTTCAAAGTTCTATATAGAGTGGGACCTGTAGCCTATAGGCTAGCACTTCCTCCCACAGTAAAAGCACATAATGTTTTCCATGTTTCATTATTGAAGAGATATGTACATGATTCTAATCATATAATTGACTGGTCTGTGATCTAGGTGGAACCAGAGGGAGAATTCCTGCCAGAACCTCAATGCATACTGGACAGAAAGGAAATCCTACTAAGGAACCAAACCATTGCACAGGTCAAGGTGCAGTGGAAACATTTTGGCCCAGATGAGGCTACATGGGAAATGGAAGATGCCATGAAACAAGCATATCCGATTTTGTTTACTTCTGCACATACATGTCATATTGATAGATAATAACATCGAGGATGATGTTCCTTTAAGGGGGAGGGAATTGTAACACCCTGTTTCCCCCAGTCTGTAAAAATAACTATATTGGCAAAGAACTATGGCAAACTCAAAGATGTGAATGTTTGACTTGATGGACCTTTGTATAAAAGGTCGATGAATGTAAATTATGTTATGAATATGTGTTGCATGACTGCTGGGAGAGGGATGTGCTAAAAAGAGACCATGATGGCTAATGAGAGGTGGTGGAAGGGACATGGAATGGTTGCATTAACTTCCACCGAGCCAATACTATACTGGTTTATAATTGCCTGCAAATCAAAGCAGTTGTTTGATCCTGGAATGGATTTCCCATCAGATTGGTAGGTGGGGAGGCTCCTCAAGAGTTAATGAGGGGATGGGGGTGAACCGCCCATCCGTAACAACCCTCAGACCTGACCACGGACGGCAAAATTCACGCCACACACAACCTTGCAGATAGAAATTGGCAAGAGAGGAAATGTGGTAAGGGGAGAGTAGTGCGCGCGACGGGGATCGCGAAAGAGACTAGAGAAACCTTGGAAACGCAGGGAGTTATGAATATCAGGAGAAGGAAAGTAACCTTTGTCCTGGATTGTTTTCCTGTATCAGGAGAAGGAGAGTAACCTTCTTCCTTGATTTTCTGTCGAGCTGGAAATAGGAGACTGAACCTCAAAGCATCGTGGTCTAGCTTAGGGGTGGCTAGTGGTAAATCCATTTGGAGTCACTGAGACTACGGTTGGGTGGAAACGAGCACCCCTCTTAGCAGTTACATCACGCCTAGTATATTTGATAAGTGTTCTATACCTTGTATTTCGAACTAAATATCATGAATGCATGCTTGTATTTGTATGCCCATAATAATTCTTGTGTAGAATGATTGCCTGGCGTTTTAAACTGGAGATAATGGATGCATGTGTATGTTTATATGTCACCGTTGGTTTCTGTATAAATGGTTAAGTCTAGAAACCTTATGCAAGGAAGGATATTTCTCTAAGGTCTCGGAGTCGTGGGAGCTTGAAGCCCCGAGAAGTTGAATTTCGTGATTCAAGCTCATAAGGGATAGCGAGCCCAATTATAGAAAGAGGGAATACCCTATCATTTGGTAAATGAATGGTTGAAATCCTTTCAGGAATACCCCAGATATGTCAAAACCGATGGATCTAGAGAAGGAGCACAGGAGTTAACACCTTGCCCCTTTCAGCCTTCGCAAGTAGCGATGGGACCCAGGACCGTAGATCCAAGGATTTGACGGAGCCCTAATGACCATCGATCTTAGCCTTTGTATGGGCAGGAGAGTAGCATTTCACTAACTCACGAATTGGAGTAGTCAAGGGTAGGACTGCATGAACTCACGATTCGTGAGATCGCGACATAATTGTGGCCATTGGATCTAGGGCACGGGAGGACCGTTGGATCAGAACTTTTGTAGTTATCTCCTATCAGGGGTTCAGAACTTGAGGGAGTTTCCTTTCGATTGTGGAAGTCGCGAAGAGCCGAACGCCGAGGGCTCGTGCAAACATGCGAACCATCCTTAAGTGGGGACCGCATGGTTGTCAGGTGGCGTAAAAACAAGTGCCCAGAGGAAGGTGGGAACGGGTGACAGATGATGGACACATGTCGCCTGGGAAGGAGTCAACCCATTGTTGACTTATCGTATCTCGGGAACTCATGAAGGAGGAGCATGAGGGCTCAACACTCCAACCCGCGAAGTCGGGATATGTGAGTAGCGCTAGTATTTAGCCTACGAAGTGGGTAAATGGTGGTGGACACGTGTCACACTGGGGAAGAGTCAACCCACTATTGACTTATCGTGGCTCGGGGTTTCGCAGGATGAAGAAACTGCACCTTGATTGCTAAGGCTGCGAAACACCGAGAGATGAGGTCTCATGCGACTGGTAGTGCCAACACATCTCGTGAGCATAGTATAGTGGGGCTGACAAGTGGCGTGTGCGCATCGCTTTGGTAGAGTCCACGCAACATTGACTTCTTGCGTCTCGAGGATTCACGAAAGAGGAGCACGAGAACTCAACACCTCAACTGGTGAGGTTGCGAGTAGTGATGGTGTTTGGCCTAGCCCATGGTTACGGGTAGCAGGCGCTAGTGAGGAGGGAGCCATACCCGCATAACATCTCACGCATCGGTGTTTGGATAAAGGGGAGTCGAGGATCTTGATTCCCGACTCGCAAGTTGCGAAAGGCGCTTGTGCTAAGGCCAGCTTGTGGTCATTTAGGGAAGTTTAAGGAAGGAGAAGGTCTGCGCTAGACCCCATAGAAGTCTCGAGGATTCTGTTCCTCGAAGGAAAAGACGAAAAATATAAGTTGTTGTAGTGGGTGTGTCATGGTAGGGCTCTTTGATCCCTCAAAAACTAAAGCTATCAATCTCCAATGGTGAAAAATTCCTTATGGATTTCCTTCACAAGAGGTGTAAAGCTTTCCCAATGCTACACTTTCTCAACCTGTGTCTCAAGGTAAAGATGGCTTTCTCCAAGTGAATTTGAACAACATAACAATGATATGGATTTTTTTGTTTTCTTTGCATACCATGATCCTTTATTTATAGGAGGATGGCGAGATAGTTTAAAACTAGTGTTCAATGTGAATGGGGAGGTCTTTGAAGGTACCTCCCATCCTTTCAATGATCTCAAGGCGGAATTTTAGGGAGATTTTGGGGTATGGTACAGATCTACTTCATCCCAGAAGTGGGTGAGGCCCGACGAAAATCATCAATGTGTCGTTTCCACATCCGCACGGGTTTGTCGGTTGTCAGTCGTGTAGGGCATACACTATGTGTGTTGTACACTGTGTTAGCTCGTGTGTTTGTGCACACACTGTCGTTGTTGAATATGTGCAGATTTTTAGGACCATTTTGCATAGTTTTTTTTATTATCTTTCCAAACTCAATGTCATCATCCTATAATTATTGGTAGTATGTTGTACTTGTGTTGCTTGTTTTTTCATCCATTGTCTGTATTTGTCTGAGAAATTTTTTGGTGATAACAAATGCCCCCTGATGTGTGAGGTTAGGAGCATACATATAACTGAAATTCATCAATGTTTCTTTTTGCTGAAATTGTTGGAACGATAGGAGATTTGTAGCTATCGTTTAAGATGGATGGTGAGAGCGGCCCATCCGAGGAAGAGGGGATTCAAAAATAATTCTTCGAAAACTGAAATGTAAAGATGTATATTTTTACAAACGAGGCAACAATTCCCAATGCTCATGTCATGAAACCAAAATAATATGATTGTAACTAAAATTTGTTGATGAAGTAGATCTCTGCATCACCCTCAGGGGCGTCAATGACGACATATGACAATTCTGTGGAATGAACTGGATCTAAATCGAGAAATGGACAATGGTGTAAGATGTCGATAACTTAGAGGAATTGATGTCCTAGAAAATTCAGACATCTTCGGGTGAGTACTGAAAATTGCAATAGTCGCAGAGTAAGACCCGCCGTAACATGAAATTTTGTTGGATTCAAATGTTATGGGGATCAATGAAATCAGAAAGAAATAATAACTCTTTCTGTGTCGTTCGAGACTACTCATTAATAGGGGAATGAGATCTAAGATACTACCACCTTACTGCAAACTTGTGTTGACGTCGACAGGGAAGGGGGTGTGACTATAAGAAGAAAAGGGCTTCTTGACATCGATTTGATCAAAATGGTATCAGGGATTGTATGGAGGAAAATATGTATAAAATGGTGACATGGATGAAGCTCAAATTGTATGGGACGTAAGAACTTCCCTTGGTTGGGGGAAATTGGGATGATGGCAGCAACTATAAAACACGATTTGGTGTCAGGGGGACAACTAGATATTGGGTTGACTGTGTTGAATGGGTGAGACTACAAAGGATGGGATGATAGGGCCAAAATACATATTTGGAGGACATGCGTGTCGGTGTTAGTCAAAATTTTGTTTATGGCGGGGATAACTTTGTAGAGATGGTGATGAAAGTGGAATGACCCAACCAAGGGAAACATGGGTTGCTCTGTGCCAAGGAAAATGTCATGGATTTCGCCCACAAAAATATATTGTATGTACGAGAAAGAAATTTATACAAAAATAAATAATGAATCATGGTTGTATTTTTATAGGTATAGAAACGGGTGCCCTAATGGAAGATGGCTTGGCCTGGTGGAGGATCAAGGGTAGGAAGATGGAGGGTGGGACCCATTAGTTAGTTTTGGTGTTGGGTAGGTGAATGGAGAGAATGATTGCAGATGGGAAACTGATTGTGTAATGGGTGACGATTTCATGATAATGTGGTGGTGCATTTAATGTAACCAGAAACATGAGGTGGGAGTTCGTAAGGGAGTGGTTAGCATGATGATGAGGAAGATGTATGAGGTTCTGACTTTGGGGTGTAACACTACCAAGAATCCCGAGCCTAATGGATAAAACAACATGAGTGTCAATATTCCAAGGGGAAAATATATGTGGGACAACTCATGGAGGTGAGAATGCTACCAATTGGTAGTACCTCACTGCAATGGAGGTGATGGTACCGCAAAGTTGGGTGTGGGGATCCTAAGGATAAATTTTGAGGGATATAACTGGTATATATAGGTGTTTACAGGGGGCGTGAGTGTATGTTGGTTCTAAATATATACCTGAAGGGGCCAAAGGGTGGCTAAGACTGAAGGTGTGCAGGAGGTCGCTAATGAGTACCTGCACATACAAAATCGAATACTTGTTGTGAAACATATTTGAATATGAAGCATATATGATAGTTATGTGAACCTATTCCTGGGATGTGAAGAGGGACCCCGAGGCTCAGAAATGGAATGAGAGACCGATGGTACCATTGTGAAGATGAACAGATAATCATCTTGGTGATGCGAATGGTGCAGAAAAAGGAGCTTGTGTGCTCCAGAACGAAGTTGAAGAAGTTTTGCAAAGGGAGTGTATATGTGGAGTGGGGCCCACAATCCCAATTCATTTGTACCTATTGATGTGGAGTTATTCTAGAGGATTTTTAGACTATTTTGAGCAATACAAGAGCCTGCAAACTCGAATTCAGTGTGCATGAGAGTAAGGTAAACCGTCAAAACCTCCTACATAGGTTAGGCATTTTTTGGGTGGGATTGGGGGTTGTACGACCGATTTGATGATTGGGTAGATATGGTTTCATGGGGTTCACCATGGTTCCCATACACATGAGCATGGGTTTTGTGGATACATCCACGTAGGACTGTGTGACTGTGTCAATATTGAGCGTGCACATGTGCACGAAAATTAGCATTTTGCCTGCACAGTAGGGTGGGAGATGTGCACGACTTAACCTTTGGAATTCACACACATGTGCGTGATTGTGAGATATTAGGTTGCGCACATGTGCATGACTGCTAAATGGAAAGTCACACGCATGTGCGCGACCGTAAGGGGGACAAGCGTGTGGAAGTGCGCGGTTGTTAAAGAAACAACTACACAGGAAAAATATTGTTTTTTTGCAAAAGAAGAGTTTTCTTGATGAGAAAAACTAAAGCTTTGTGTTGGAATGGGTGCATGTGCCAAAGAAGAGGCACAATATGCTTGTCTAGTGGTGACAGAGTGACTGGGAGAGACATTGGAGGATGGTGGGGGACAATGCTCGGATCCAGTGCCATTTTGCCCGAGTGGGTTTATTGTGGTTCTTTGATTGCTCATTGCTGTCACATGATATGTTGTTGGATTTTATTATTCGGATGTGGAAGCCCGAGTGATAGTTGTTTGAGGTGTGGGGCGTGACCTATGAATTACAACGGATATTGAAATTTACTTCCTGACTGGGCTCCCTTTTTGAGGGACTGAGTTGCCGACACAACCAAGGATTCCACTGGGGGTGATGATAGGAGCGATGGCCAACGTACACTGCTCTGGGACGATGATTATGCTTGGCGTCTCGATTAGTATAGCCATGATTTAATCGTTGGAGACACGGGTTTTTTGCACGATGATTGTGTGCATTTTTGGGTCTCTGGGGACTCAACACATCTCAAGTGCATTGTTGGCTATTGTAGAGTGGGCCATTGAGGGTCGTATGTATTCCTGGGCGTGTGTGATGCAGGCCTATATGGTGGCACAGTTGGATAGGTGTTCCACTGCAAGAGGCAGCGAGTTTGCATTTGAGTCAGTATTTTATGGTAGAGTGGCTATGCTTAAGGGTATAACTTATTCAAGTATAATCCGTTAACAGGGTCCTTGTGTGTGGCTCCTTTAGGATGATCCAGAATGTAGTCACCTTTAGCAAGGCAATGACGAATGATATAGGGATCTCTCCAAATAGATTCAAATTCTTCATGGCCTAGAGTGTTGTGTGTGATATCATAGGCCAATACTAGGTTTCCTTTGGTGAAGGACCAAAGATTAACGTGACAATAAAAAATGGACTTCGATCGTTTCTTAGTTGCATCATTATGTTGTAGAGAGGATCATCAGTTCTCATTGAGAGATTTGAGAATGAGAAATCATTGTTCAATGGGAATTGTATCTAGGAGGAGATCGATTGCGGTGCGTAGAGTAGGAATTTCACATTCTATGGGGAGGATGGCTTCCACCCCATGGATGAGATGGAAAGGCACGAAAGAGGTGGCAATTTTTATTGTTCTGTGATATTCCCATAAGGTCGAGAATAACATGTGATGCCATTTGGTCTTATGTTTATCTATCGTTCATTGCAACATTGTTTTGAGGAATTTATTGACTACTTCGACTTTCCCATTGGACTATGGGTAGTAGGGGGATGCGAATTCATGACTAAACCCCGGTTTGTGGGAGAGTTCAACAAAAAAATCATTCTCAAAATGTTTTCTGTGATCAAAGACTAGCTGGAGGGGAATTTCGAAGTGAGAAATAATGTGATTGAAGAAGAAACGAGCAATAATGTATGTTATATTGTTGAAAGCGGGCATGGGTTTATCCCATTTGGTAAAGTAGTCGGCGACAACTACAATATACTTGTGCCCATTACTGGATGGGGGGTTGAAAGTTATGAAATCAATGCTCCACTTACAGAAGGGGCAGATAGTGATGATTGGATGAAGAAGGGTAGGTGGTGCTCGGGGTCTGTGTGCATATAACTGAGACTTGTCACAATATTTGATTGAATGGATGCGGTCATGGAATAGGGTGGGAAAAAAAGTACCCAGCATGAACTATTTTCTATGCAGTGGACATGCAAGAAACATGAACTACACATGCTCCACTATGATAATCATTGAGCACTTTATCTGGTTCTTCAATGGTGAGACATTGTCAAAGAATGGTGTCAACGCCTCTCCGATACAATATGCCTTCGATGATGAGATAATGTTAAGCTTGGTGACGAATGTGACAACGGTCATCTCAGGAGAGGTGAGGGATGAATTTTGGTGTTCGAATATATAATAGGACATCTCTGTACCATGGATCATCGGATGAAATGAGGAATAAATGTTCATCCGAGAATTTTTCATTGACAGGAGGGTCAGATGAGTTGGAGGGTAAGTCGACCATGAGTTCTACTAAGACAAGGGATTTTTTCTTTTCGACGTAGTGAACTCTAGATCGTATACTTGGAGGATGATGACCCAATGGGAGAATTTTCCATTGATCTGGCGGCAAATAGCAAACAGGGTTGGAATCAACCACCACTATAGTAGTGCAAAGGA
The DNA here is from genome assembly GCA_009831015.1 of Picea engelmannii. Lineage (NCBI taxonomy): Eukaryota > Viridiplantae > Streptophyta > Pinopsida > Pinales > Pinaceae > Picea > Picea engelmannii. The sequence continues at coordinate 3,348,346 of ML776549.1, forward strand.
GGATGTAATGATGCAACTTATGAACTACGAGGATGATAATGAGGGAAAGTTTTTCCTTATGATTGTATTTGAGAGTGGGTCCTGAGATATTTTTGCTAATATAGTAAATGTGTGTTCGTGTTGGTAATTACATATTTGAACAAGTACTTCGGCAACTGAAACGTTGGAGGCAGACAAGTATAGGATATAATCCTTATCATAATTTGGGGGACTAATTAAGGGTTCTTTTTTGAGTGCTTTGAAAGAGTCGAATGCAACTTGGGAATTTTGGTCCCATTGGAATGGAAAGTCACATCGGATTAAGTGTAAGAAGCTGTGGGCACAAATGACATAGTCTGGGACAAAACGTGGTAGAAAATTGTCTTTTCCCTCAAGGCTTTGCAATTTATGTAGGTTCTTTGGGGGAGGAATCTCGTTAATGGATTGTACTTTGAGAGGGTCAATGACGATATCTTATTGGGAGATGATGAATCCCAATAGGCGGTCTGCAGTGATGCAAAAGACACATTTAAGGGGGGTTCATTCCAATATTGTATCTTCAACGATGTTCAAAGATGATCCGTAAATCCTCGAGGTGTTGTGAGTGTTTTTTGGAATGAGCGGTGAGGTCATCCAAATAGGAAAGAGTAATGTGTTCCATATCATGAAAGACATATGTCATGGCGCATTGGAACGTGGCTCCAGCATTTTTGAGTCCAAAGGGAATCACTCGATACACAAATGTTCCCCAAGGGGTTGTGAATGTGGTTTTGTACTAATCCACATGGAAGATTTGTATATGGTTATAGCTAGAAAACCCATCCATGAGTGAAAGGAATTTGTGAACGGCATAGGCATCGATAACTTGGTCGATGAATAGGGTAGGAAATTTGTCTTTGTGACAAGCTTGGTCGAGGTCATGAAAGTCAGTGTAAACCTGAATAGTGCCTTTTTTTAAATAGGAACTGGGTTTGAAACACATGATGTGTAGCCTATCGGGTAGATGAAGTCGATGACATGTAGTCTATAGATTTCGGATTTAATAGCCATGGATTTAGAAGGGTGAAGGGGGCATTGCTTCTGAAAAACAAGGGCAACATTGGGTCGCGTATCAATACAGTGTTCGAAAATGGTTGGGTCTAACCCTAGCATTTATTTCTAAGACCAGGCAAACACAACTTGCTATTCCTGGAAGAGGGCCTTATATGATATGATTTCCTCTGGAGAGCATGCGTCCCCTAGAGTGATTTCTTCCATGGTATTGGGTTTGACTGAGATGTCTATCTTGATTGTGGGTGAGATATTTGCCATATTTCCTTCTTCAAACGCATCAGGTGCGGGTATTGGATTTTTGAACCAGTCCACATGGACAGGGGGAATGAAATCCTTAGATTCAATGGTATAGACAGGGGTGTTTGAGTGTGGTGGAAAGGCGTTGTGCGCTAAAAAGAAGGAATGGTGGTGGAAGGCATCCCATGGGAAGTCAGGGTAGCATAGAGCTTCCAAAATATCTTCATCTGATTGAAAAATGAAGGAGTATAATCGGTCTACGATAGTCTGGGATGGGGGGAAGATTGAGTGACTTCCTAAGTGAAATTCATAGGAGGAATCAGAGGATCATCTATGGAAATATTATAAGATGATAGTGTGTTATCATTGAGTGTTTCCATGGTGGATGCATCTGTGGGAGGGGGTTGAGGTGTTTCACTAGATGTCATGAACCATATATCTGTACATAAGTTAGGTTTATGGGGATTTGGAGGAGGGAGAATATCATGAGTGGGAGTGATGGGTGAATTTGGTTGGTTAAGTGGGAATTCATCACAAACTAGATGACCAGTGGGGTTAGATGTAACAATTATGGTCGTAGTATGATGGGAGTCATTAGTGAAGGGATGAATGCCATCTAACCAGGTGGCCATATGTCTAACCCGAGAAGCAATTATGAGGGGACACATGTAGGTGAAGTGGTCTAGTTGTTCACATAGTGCACACATGCATATCATACATTCGTTTATTGATGTGGAAACATTAAGTGAATGTTAGTTATTGTTGGTATAGTGGAGAGGGATTGTGAGGATGCATGCAATGTGGTTTGGTGCATTATGGTTAGGGTTTCTCGAAAGTGGGGGAGAGTTAGGAAGTGGTGAGTGTAAAGGTCATGTTGTGAGAAGATAGTGCAAGCATGCTTGGTCCTCAGACAATTGTGTTTAGAAGAGAATGGTTTTGTGATAGTCGACACAACGACCAGTGTCGGTAATAATGGTGTAGTTATGTGGTTTAGAATGAGGTTCCGTAACTCAGGCAAGGTGGGACAGAGATTGGTAGGGTGTCCAACAGTGGCACACAATGTGCATGGAGGTGGGATGCATGGTGTGGAAGGGAATTCAGGTTCTTTCTTCTTTCGTGTGCCTTGTTGGTTGGCGGCGGTGCCCCCATTGCAAGAATTGGTGCTTCCCATGGTGCTAGTATTTCCCCCAATTGTGTGACCGGTTGGGTGAGTGGGTGGATGAGCCACTGATTGCAACAATGGGGTCACAGGTTAAGGTGGGAGAGATAAAACTGGTACCATAGCTGGTGGTTCTAGATACTATACATGAATATCTATGACCATATTCGGTAAGGTGAGGGTAGCAGCAACTTGGTATGTTGTTACTCCTCAGGGGGGGACAAAAGAAGGGTATTTGGGTGATGGTCTATGGGACTGTTTTCCAAATAGGGAGTTGACCCATAGGTGGTGGGTTTTCAATTGATTCCCCTAAGGGAGGTTCCTCAGGAAGTACTTATTGTGTAAGAGAAGGGGTAGAGGAAGGGCTCAATGAACCTTTGGAAGGAGAGGCGTTGGGAATCTCCACCCCATCTGAGGCAACTACACAGATATTGGTTGTGTTGGGGGTTGGATGGGGGTAACCCAGGTATGACCCTAGTAAGTATGGATCATGTAATAGTCCTGGTCCGACGTATTCCATTGGTAAAAGGTCAGCGCCTGAGTGGATAAGTGGCAACATGTTATCAATGTTTCCTGACCGGTTAGGTTCATAGTGGGTCAACTGCTCAATGGTGACAATTTTCATGTTGTGAGGGAATAACATGGTGCGAAAGACCAAGGAAGATATGACCTGCATGACGTACATGTAGCTTCATCCGAAAATAATATTGTAATCCAATTGGGTGTTTTTGACTTCTATGTCTATAAGGATTGTCTTTCCCCCTAACTCCACTAGAACGTTTTCATACAGACCCTCTAGTTGTGATGGTTTACCGTCATAAGCTCGAAGGGTGATCGTTGATGGAATTAACTTGGGTGAACCGAGTTGTTTCCATACCATTTTGGACATGATGCAAGTAGAGGTTCCTTCATCAATGATGCAACAATGGATGGTGATATTCCATATTTTGACAGGAATATGGAATGTGACTAAGGATGGGAGTCATGGGTCTGCTCTGTCTAAGTCAAAAGTGATTAGATGGGTGTCTGCGAGATTTTTTTTCCCCAATTGTGAGAGTAATGCCTTTCGTTGGGAAGGGCATGTCTGAAGCACTTCCAGGACTGACATGGCAGCTGGTGATTGTGCTAGATGGTTAATAAGGTTGTAGCTATGGGCGGTCTGGGCATGGGGATTATGCACATTCTTGTGTAATGGCGTGAGGAATGCGAGCGATGGATTTAGTGTTACGACGAGGGATCATCAAAGGTTGTCTGGTTGGTGGCTGGGGTGGTTTCGAGGTAGTGGGTAATGTATCATGAGGTGTACCATATTGGCGAGTATGAGTTTGCAAAAGGATTTCCTCTTCGATTGTGAGGAGGATATTTTGGTATGTGGTATTAACGGGGTGGGATTGTTCCAGGGGAGGGAATTGTCCTTTCTGATGTGGGCATTGGGCCACTTCTGGTTGTGTATTAATGACACCTTGATGAGGGATATGATTTTGTAAGACCATCGATGGTGGTGGTGGTATATATCTCTATTGTGGTCCTTGAGGGATGGGTGCCCGAGGAGGATTCATAGCTTCCTTCATTCACTTGAAATCAACTATTTGGGGACAATGATGGATGTAATGGATGTACTCACCACATAATGCACATAGGAAATTGGTTCGAAGGTTATTATTCCTTCCTTGACATGGTTGGCTATTGTTATTTCCCCCTTGGGGATTTTGGTTAGCCTGTTTTTGGTTTCCCCCAGCTGGGGGATTTGGCTATTAGGGGTTGCCCCCTTGTCCTTGATTTTTATTCTCCACCCTTCATCAGTTATTATTGGGTGGATTAGGGGGTTTTGATGTATTCAATTGTTCAAAAGATTGAACTTGTTGAATAGGCGATGGTTGGATAAAATTTACCCCTTCTTGTTGCTGACCATGTGTTGGTGCAGCGGGATGAGGAGGACTAGGGAAAGGATAGTAAGTATTTCCTTGGGGAGTTCCATACTGGTTGTATGAAGTGGAGGTGCCTCCCATACGGTTAGGAGTATAACTTGTGGATGGAAAGGGTATTTTCAGTTGTACGGGTATTGGGTGTATGGGGGGGACAAGTACTGGTGGTCCCATGATAGGAGGGGGGGTGTCATGAATGAAGGTTGATGTGGTGGTGGAGGGTAGTATGGGGTTCCCCCATATAGTGATTGATAAGGATTGACCCCAAACGTGGGTATTGATTGAGTGTGTGGGTGAGTATGTGATCCAAATTATTTTCGGCATGAAATGAGAGCGGAGATATAACAAAGAAATGCACAGAGATATCGTAGATATTCAATAATATAACGGAAATTTATTAGAGATGCAACCATAAACACAGATATACAGTAATACACGATTTCTATTAATGAAAGAAATGTACAGAGACTGTAAAAATACAGAGTGAAAGACTCGCTAGAATGGTGGCAACTTATCTCTGAGAAGAGATGTGACGGCTACTCGCATTCGCAAGAAGATGATTACAATGAGGCTCTGAAGGCGTTTTTAAAATAAATCAGAATGCCAAAAACCCTAGACATCCAAAAACCTAACCCTAGGAGATGAAGCGCCAAAAGTCATGTGGGCCCCGTTTGGGTAAGTGAGTACATCAACTTCCCAGGGTCATAACTTTTGCATACGATCTCCATTTTAGGCGTGTGATAGCTCGTTGGAAAGGTATCATTGAGGAGATTCATTTTGGGGGCTCAATGATTCCTTCAACTATCATTGAGAACCTAGATATCAGCAAACCTTCATTTGGGCCCTCAAAATGGCCCCAGAAGTTAAAAACTGCTAAAAATAGTAAATTGCCAAATTTGCTAGAAAACTGTTTTGAGCCAGTTGAAAAAGGTGGGTGGCCACTGATATCCACATGGATCAGTATGGGAAATGGAACTAATCAACCCATCGACAACGTGTGATGTTCCAATTTTGTCTTGACCTAATGGTAAATGGGGAGGAGCATCAGGTAATACGATATAAAGGTACCCAGATTGAGTGTATATTAAGTCAAATTGTTGGGCCTTGGTGATGGGCTCATATTTAATTTGGGGGAAAGTAGTGGAAACATCTTTGGCGAGGAGGGGGAATACTGATCTGGGGAACTAGTCTAGTCATTGTTGGGGGGTGGTATCTTCTTTGCAAATACTTCTTATTCGACGCCATTCATGGATATGATCGGCTATATGGATGGTCGAGTTTTTTTTGAATTCTAATAGAATTTCCAAGCCAGTGTCGTAATGCACTGGGAGTTGGAAGAAGGATAAAAATGCTTTCACCAATGACTCAAAGGTTGAGTGGGACCCAACTTTCTCATCCACATACCACTTAGTAGAGGGACTAGTGAGAGTTCTTTGGAATAAACGTAAGCGAAAAAAATCTTCCATGATGTTATTGGAAGAACACCACAGGTGAAAAGACATAATGTGATTGGCAGGGTCTTCTCTAGGATTTCCTTCGAATTTGGGAATATCAGAAGGTAGCTTAGTCAACATATTTGGCCAAGTGGGGTCATGTAATATGGGATTGTTCGTCAGTTTGGTCAAATATGGGATATTGAGAGATGATAAGTATGGCATGGTGGGGGGAATACCAACCATGGTATGTGATGGTTGGTAAAACTTTCCTTGTGAGGGTAGTTGGGAGCTTGTTCCTTGCGAAGAGGATTGGGTTCTTCCTCCTTGTGGTGGAGGGCTAGTATGTGAGTTATGTTGGTTTTTGGTTCCAAGCAAAGTGGACCCAAGCAATATTGAACCTAATACAATATCACTTACTAGTGTATGATATGGATGTGCTGATGTATCAGCTAAAGTAGGGACACCTCCCAAAATTGGGGGTAAGTTTCTCAAACGCTTAGAACGACATGGATACTTTGGTTCCCCTATGATTCTGGACTATGTCTGGATGTGTGATGGTGGTGATGAGAAGAATAGATAGAATAAGTGATTTACCAATTACCTAAACAATGTATTCATAAACTGCATGTAATCAAATGATGATGATCATACATAAAATATAAAGTGTGACTGGTAGTTTGGTTGGTTTTTCTAACTCCGTGTGGGGAAATATCAAAAAATAATGCACGTGTCATATCCGACATAACATCCTTCCTCTCAAATAGCATTGGACCTCCAAAAAAGCACTTGATAGTGGGGCCAAAACCCACTTGAGGAGATACTAGTGAAGGTATGAACAATAAGTTATAATGAGGGGTGAAGGCTGCATATTCCGAAAGTCCTGGCAATAATTCCCAACAGTTGCTCAAAATATGATTGCATCCCACAACCGCCACCTTGGGTAGATAAAACCTAGATTTTGGCCACTAAGTCACCTCGTTCAAGCATGCATTTATATTTTCAGCCTCAGAAATTGGTCACAGGTTGGATGCTTTCCAAGGGTTGGGTGACCCAAGAAGGCACGCAAAGAACAACCAGACCTCGACCTTCAACCCTTCATGGGTGTCTCCCTACCTTATGGTGTAGGAATGCTTTATTAGGAGAATTTTGGTATCATAATTTGCAATTTTCTAATTTTCAATGAAAAAATGATGATGGGGAGTTATTTGGATTCCTATCCCCAAAATCGTAACTTAGACTACCAAAATATTTTTTGTTCCTATTGTGGATGTTAGAAATGGGTTTATTATGGTTTCTTTTAGATTTTGAAAGTGGGATGTGAAGTTGGGGTCATGGGCCAAATTCGTTGATTAAGAGTGGTGTGAGCAAAAGAATTTTTCAAACAAGTGAATCCCTTTTGATTCTCCTAGATCACTTATGGGCACAAGGAGAAGAGAATACTACGGTTTCAAGTCTCTGACAAACACCTCTTGAATATGTGATGATGTGTGCAAGAACTGATATTGAGAGATGGATTTTTGATAAGTTAAGTGAGCAATTTTTGGCATGTGGATATCGCTTGGTCCTTTACAATGGTTGCTTACTTCTAACTTACTAGATTTCACAAACAATCCTTGCAAAATTTGACAAAGCCCTAGGTAGCTATCATGGTGGACATATGAGTCCTTACTCGTGAGTTTTAATCTCCCTAGAATGTTATCTAATCTAAGAAAGCTTTGAAATTATTCCTAGATTGTGAACATGTGGGCATGTGTGGGCCCTTACAATGATTTAAACTTCCTAAGTGATTTACTCTAGAAATTTGAAACTATCATAAGATTGTTCACATGTGGGCATGTATGGGCCCTTACAATTCTTTGAAATTATGTTTCAAAAACAAGCTAAGAGGTATTGGCCTCTCCTAAAATGGTTGATTTAAAGGGAGATGAAAGTTTCTTCAAACAATCTCTTTTTCCGATTTCCAAGATCACAAAAGGGTGTGAGGAAAGATAATACTCCAAGATTGTCTAAATAACCTTCTAGTCCCGAATTAATGTGATGTTTTATGTAAAAGAAAATATTTTAATGAAATTAAAATGCTAAACTTTAATCCATCCACGTGGCAAGTAAGGAAGTAAAGATGCAAAGGTTCTTTTTAGCCTCCCTAGATGTCTATGTGTGGTCTAAGTTATCTATGCAAGAATAAATTCCAAGCCTAGTTTTGATGGATTTTACAAAGTGCATAAAGTAAATCTACTCTACTTGGTGGAAATGGGATTCTCAAGCCTTACAATTTTGAGAAACTAAGACCAGTGCCCGGTTGAACAAAGAATAATCGTGCACAGAGCGCATAAGTGCATGTTGAGAGAGTTACGAGTGCGGGATCATGCGTCTTTTAGGCCCGAACCCATGCGCACGCAGAGAATTGGCGAGATGAAAAATTTGAACGACCTCTCCCAAAAAGATGTTAAATTCTGCCATCTGAGGATGAGGCTAGGCCGGTTGTTCTGCAAACAATAGAGTGAGAATAACAACTCTAAGAGCTTACTAAAGGAGGAATTGTGATTCAAGTCCCCAGTATGGTCGCAAACTGTTTGGGTTCTTTTGTCACAAGAATGAGCAAAAGAGAGTCCTTTAACTACTTTGGTAAGCTAACAAAGCATAATAGAAAAATGGTTAGCAAGTTAGTGAACCTGCAAGTTAGAAAGAAAAATACAAATGAAGTAAAGAGAAAACAACACTAAGAACCAAAATAAACAAGTATAAGCAAATGATGCATGAATTTGAACACATGGAATGGTTACCCAATAGAACTGAATCTTTGAATTGAGTGCACCAAGAGGAGAAATATGGGACTATGAATACCCTATTCCTCCTAAGGGAGCTCTCTTTGATCCCTAAAAAACTAGAGCTATCACTTGCCAATGGTGACTTTACTATGGTGAAAAATTCCTTGTGGATTTGATTCACAAGAGGTGTAAATCTTGTCCAATGCTACACTTTCTCAACCTATGTATCAAGGGAAATATGGGTTTCTCCAAGAGAATTTGAACAACATAACAATGTTATGGATTTCTTATTTTCTTTGCATACCATGATCTTTTATTTATAGGAGGATGGAAATATATTTTACAACTAGTTTTCAATGTGAATGGAGAGGTCTTTGAAGGTACCTCCCATCCTTTCAGTGATCCCAAGGAAAAGTTTTAGGGAGATTTTGGGTTATGGTCTAGATCCACTTCATCCCAGAAGTGGTTGAGGCTCGACCAAAATCATCAATGCACCATTTCCGCATCCCCGCGGGTTTGTCAACTGTTAGTTGCATAGGGAACACACTGTGCGTGTCATACACTGTGTTAGCCCACACTTTTGTGCATGTGCTGTCTTTGCTGAATATGTGTGGGTTTTCAAGACCATTTTGCATATTTTTTTATTATCTTGCCAAACTGAATGTCATCATCCTATAATTATTGGTAGTGTGTTGTACTTGATCCGTATTTTATGAGTAGAACGAAATGAATACAAATTATAATTACTCTTAACATAGAAACACAAGAATAACAAAGATATAGTAAAACTGGTTTCTATTCAATAAGAAAATGTGTTGAAACTGTAAAATGCAACGAAAAAAAAGCTTGCTAGAATGGTCGTGTCTTATCTCTGAGAAGAGATGTGATGATTGCGCTCATTCGCAAGAAGATGGATACAAGGAGGCTCTCCAAGACTTTTTACAATAAACATGAATTCCAAAACCCTAGACATCCAAAAACCTAACCCTAGGAGATGAAGCACCAAAAGTCATGTGGGCCCTGTTGGGGTAAGTTAGTACATCAACTTCCTGGGGTCATAAGTTTTTCATATGATCTCCATTTTAGGTGCACGATAGCCCATTGGAAAGGTCTATCCAAGGAATACACATGATTTTATTAGACTCTAACTTTGTTTACAGTTTGACTATGAAGATCCCTAAAAACATTGTTTAGGGCCTCAAAATGACCCTGGAAGTTGGGGACCCGAAAAATACAAAAAAAACTGTCAAACTGGGAAACTTCCAAAATGAGTCAGTTGGAATAGGTGTGAGGCCACCAACATCCATTTGGATCAATCCTCCCCCCTTAGGAAGAAATGGTATCCATTGTGTTGAGTTCCCCCATTAGATGAGGAAATTTCTGTTGAATTCGACCCCGGGTGAGCCACTTGCCTTGGTGCAGGAGTTGTCATGTTTTGACAACTCGGAAAAGTTTGATCCTTTACTAGAAAGTGCCCTTGACCTTTGTGTCCACAATTTGATCACTGGATGCTTGTTGCATGCAGTCAGGGTTGAACTTTGTGGGTTTCAACTGTTCTGCTATCTCTTAGGTGTCCAATAATGGTGGGAAATATGGTCGAAGGAGATCCACGTTGAACACTAGGTGCAGGCCAAGGAAAGGGGGAATGTTAAGCTTAAAAGAATTTTCACCCACAACCTTGGCCATGGTGTAAGGTCCACAACGGAGTGGGAGAAGATTCTGATGGGGCCATGTAAGTCGTTCTTTCTGCAAGTGCAACCACACTTTGTCTCCCACCTGAAACTTATGTAGCACCTGATGTTGATCATGGCACTACTTGTACTTGGCATTGGACTTCTGTAAAATATCCTGAACCTCTTGGCGAATGTGTTGGATCTGTTCAATGAACTGGGAGGATTTGTCAGCTTCAGTTGGAGCAGGAGATGAGTCGTCTGGGGTGGTCACAAGAGGTAGTGTAACATCCATGGGACCCAATGGTTGGAATCCCAACCTGACCTAGAGGTTGAGCCATCCATAGGTCTTGTGGCTGCAAGAGTTTAACATCGTGGTGAGTGTTGCAACTAGAGGTCGGCTGAGGAAATCAATGACTCAGTTGGTACTGCCTATTTTATACTTGACGTTGAGGTGAAACTACTACAAGTATGTGGACCACTTCTAATGGCGATCATTCTGCAATTTTTCTTGTGTCTTCATGAACTGCAGTGGCTTATGATCTGTGTGGATGACTATCTCCTTCCTGATAATGTAATGTCTCCACTGGTGGCAGGATTTCACAATGGAGTACATTTATTTTTCATAAGTAGGGTACTTACAGACAACATCTAATAGTGTCTCAATATGATAGGCCATGAGGTGGTCGTGATGAGTGAGAACTGTGCCCACAACATAATCTAAAGCATATGTCTCGATCTCAAAGGGTTGTTGTAGGTACAATAATGAAAGTATTAGGGCTGAGCACACGATTTTTTTTAAATCATCGAACATTTTTTGTTGGGACAGGCCCCACACAAATTTTGGCTTACCACCACCCCTATTTACTTGGTTGAAGGCCCATGCAATATGAGAGAATCCCAACATGAACCTGCAATAGAAATTGGCAAGGCCTAAGAAGCTCCAAAGCTTAGTGAGTGCGGCTGGGGTTGGACAGTCATGGATGACTTGGATCTTGGTTGGATTCACATGCAAACCATGTTGATCCATGATGTAGCATAAGTATTGGACCCTATCCATGCCAAAGGAGTATTTTTCCAAGTTGGCATATAGCTTGTGTTGTCGCAGGGTGTGCAGAACCTGCTAAATATGCTGGAAGTGTTTCGCCTAAGTCTTATTGTAGATGAGGATGTCATCCAGATACACCATTACAAAAGTATTGGTGAAAGGTTGCATGATATCGTCCATCATCTTCATGAAAGTTGCTGGAGCATTTTTAAAACCAAAGGGCTTGACCAGCCATTCAAAAATACCTTCTTTTGACTTAAAGGTGGTCTTCCATACATCTGTCTATTCTATGGGGACCTGCTGGTAGCAAGACTTTAGATCAATCTTATTGAAGTATTTGTCCCCCTTTAGCTGATCAAGGAGATCGTCGATTCAGGGAATCGGGTATCGGCTCCTGACTGTGATTTTATTTAGGGCCCGATAATCAATGTAGAGTCGCTAGGTCCTGTCTTTCTTCTGCACCAACACAATTAGGTTCCCACAAGGCGATGAGATGCGACAGATGTGCCCCCGGTGGAGCAGTTCTTGGATCTATCACTTGATCTCCTCATTCTCTAATAGAGAGTGACGGTAGACTGACCCATTCGACAACAATGCGTCCAGGGTCAGATTGATGGGATGCTTGACCTGACAGTGCAGAGGTACCCCGATAGGGGAGGAGAAGATATATTTGTATTCTACCGTGACCTTGTTCACTTGCTTCTGCTATGTGGAGAGGTCGGCTGCAGAGGCCCTGGATGTGGCTGGAATCCTTCACTCACTCTAAGAGAGAAACACAAAGAAGACAAACTTTTTGGTTTGAGAGATGACCTTCCTGCATTGCTTGGCAGAGATCAAGGAAATAGCACTAGGTGGGACTGCTTTGGGTATCTTGTACAATTTCCCATTCAAAGTAATAATAACACTACGAGGTGTAGACTCATATACAACATGATGTTTCCATAAATAAGGTTGGCCCAAAAGAACATTACAAACTTTGAGAGGAGCAACATCACACAAGACCTCATCTTTGAAGGGTTTGATGCCGTATGACATGCGACTCTGTTGGTTGATGTGGAGAACGCTTCCTTGGCAGAGCCATCTAATGGTGTAGGGTTGTGGGTGTGGCGTTGTCCATGGGGCTAGCCACTTGATGACCTCTTCTGAGACAAGGTTCTTCTGGACACCGATATCAATGATAAAGTTCAACGGGGTCTCCTTCTTCTAGCTTGTCTGGTTCACCAGGATGGACCTTGGTGGTAGCAACGATGGCACTGGGTTCCTCGTCAATGATATGTCTCCCCCTTTCTGGTTTTGACTCAGAGTTGGAACCCGCATCTGATTAAGAGGCTTTCACCTTAGCCACCAATGATTTCTTTGAGCAACAATCAACAGTGTTATGGCAGGGGCTCTTATGGAAGTCGCACCACTTCCCGATATCTTTCTTTGTTTTTTCGATGTCCTTCTTTGCTTGTGGTCTAGATTGGTTGTCCTTAGGCTATTTGTCTTTGCTATGTCCTTTTTTCTGTGGGTTGGGGCTTCCCTTCACTTGCTTTTGATGTGAAGGGTTCCCAAGCCCAAATTGTCGTGTCTTTTGTTTAAGCTTTTGCTTGATTTTGACGACATATCAATAGTCCGCACCCAAGGACGAGATGTCCAAAAACTCCATTTTGGCCTGGATGTATCTATGCAGAGCACCGCGATACTTGAGCACCGAATGTCACTCATAATCTTTGATACCCAGCTTGGTGCACAAGGTATGGAAGATATTTGTGAACTCTAGCACTGCTTGGTCTCTTTCATGCCACAGTGTGATCCATTTTGTATATAGGTCGTCATAACTTCCAATAGGGCAGTGTTGTTTTTTGATAGCATCCCTAAAGGACTCCCAGGTGACCGTGACTGTAAATAATAAGGGTTCCTCTGTTTTCTTTTGCTCACATTTGTGACCGTGTTAAATTCATTTAAACAATCAGCAACAAACCCACCTTCTCACATCTTCATATTAAATATTCACTTCATAAGAAATACCTTGTTGGAGGTCAAGGGATTTTCATACAGTCTAGCCAATGCCTTTATCAGATCTTCCATTGTCTTTTCTTTTGAAATGTTGAAGGCCACCAACGATATCAGACATAGTCGTACTGTTCCCAGTGCCTTTCTGCCAAGAATCTCTCATTCTTCGTCTTTCATAGTCACAAGATTCTTTGTTATTCTACCCAATGGAAAAAACATATTATTTTGATACAAATAGTCTTCCATTTGCATCTTCCATAATTGATAGTTTTGGCCATTAAACTTCTCCACCATAAATTTTTTGTCTTCCACCATTGCTCCCACTTGAACTAGGAACCCTTTTTTCCTGCAAGTTTATTAGCTAGACAAACCTTTGGCTTTGATGCCAGTTGTTAGGAAATAAATCAGGAAGCAATTAAAATTAAAATAATGGGAAAATAAAATATTCACATTGAACTTGGTGGTGTTGAATGTTCCACACAAACCTTTATCATGTTTTCCACAATAGTATCGGCAAACTTTACCTCTTTCTTTTATTTATATATATATATATATATATATATATATATATATATATATTCAACTCATGGATAGAGAAAGAAATAGAAATGAGCATGCTAAGTACTGATGTTTATATATATAATTACGCCCAAAGGCGTATACCTATTGGAGATGGGCACAATTAATGATCTTTTAATCTTAAATTCTAATCTGATGGTTATGTATTGAAGATGCTGGCATATTCTTAGTCGTCCTCCAAAATCAATGGGTCAGATTTATTGTTGATAACTTCTTTGCATTTATAAATGCATCCGTTAACTTGTTTACTTTTTAACATTTACCTAATCATATTAAGAAATTACTGTAACATCATATGATTGCCACGTTTAAATGATTAACTTTTAGAATTCTCTAGAGTTTCATTATTTAACTGAGTTAGAGTTTGATTATCTGTCTGGATTTTTTTTTAACACTAGAATTTTTATATGGACCGTAACTCTTTCGGCGTTCACCAGACGCGATTCAATTCATGGATAGAGAAATAAACATAAATGAGCATGCTAAGTATATATATATATATTTCATTTTCAATGTTGAGGTGCTAATGAAAGTGGTGGGTAACTTAATAAACTTACAAATTCAATTTTTCTTGCCACTTCGAACCCTGGAAATTCGCGGCTTTAAAAATTTGACTACCTAACATTCAATTGGGAAAAAATTAGGGAATATATATCTTAATGAAAGACTAAATCACAAAATGACGTATTTAATTTGGATGATCTCGGTGTCCGTAGTCACCAAAGAGGACTTCGCAAAATGAAGTTTACTTT
>ML776549.1:3364322-3376521 GCA_009831015.1 Picea engelmannii
CGCTGTAATAAAGACCTCCTCCAGTCCAAGCCCTGGCGACGGCAATTCTTCCATTAATAAGTCTAAGCCCTCACGGAGGCACACGAAGAAGGTGGAGCAAACCGCTGAAGCGCTCGATCGGAAGATTGGATGCGATGCTGCTACTTATATGGACCGACTGTCAGGATCCAACTTTAATGGCAACCCAACTTCGGCCATGTTCGGGATCGCGGCCGGCAGAGATGCACGAACATCCAAGTTCTAAATTTTGAAACTGGAGTAGACTCATTTTAGTCTCAGATTAGATCGGCGAGAGTTGCGTTGCTCGGAAGGGTATTTGGGTCAGCTCCATATTCTTTGAATTCTTTCTCTGGTCTACCAGACCATTGCTTGTACAAATTAAATTCTCATGTATATTCTTTGAATTATTTTTCTGGTCTACCAGACCATTGCTTATACAAATTAAATTGTCATGTATATTCTTTGAATTCTTTCTCTGGTCTACCAGACCATTGGTTATACAAATTAAATTCTCATGGATATATTGCCCATACATATTAAATTAGCATTTATAAAGATCGGATGACTTAAGTGTTAAGTGGATCTGTGATATGGGGATATTGTTAGTTACGTTGAAAAAGTCCTATATTTATTGACAATGTGCACAATAATCTTTTAACCTTATTTAATCTTAAACCTTAATTTGATGGTTATGCATTGAAAATGCTGGCATATTCTTAGTCGATTTATTGTTCATAACTTTCTTGCATTTATCAAGGCATCCGTTAACATATTTATTTTTTAACATTTACCTAATCACATTAAAAAATTACTATAAGGATGTGTAATTGCCACGTTCCATTTATCAACCTAATACAATCAAACGTTTCATATTACCACAGATGAATTACCACAAACGTTTTATATTAAGAACACACATTCTCAGTGTAATATTGAGGATATTCTTAGCCATTCGACATTCTTAGCCACGAGTTAACGACTGTGCTAGTAATATATTGTAGAGATAACTACAAAACATTTAGTTACATATAATTATTGTCATGCTCAAGAAATTGTATAAAGAACTTTGTCCATTAATCTTATTATTTTTTTAAAATTTTAATTTTTTTTTTAAATATTCTTTGAATTCTTTCTCTGGTCTACCAGATCATTGGTTATTCTCATGTATATTAAATTCTCATTTATAGAGATCGGATGTCGTAAGTGGATCTTTTAATGCAATACTCATCCGTCTGTGATATGCCGATACGGTTAATAAATGAAACTGATAATATCACTAGCACAGCTTCAAACTCGTGGCTGGTGAATGTTTTTTTGTTAGAGATTCACATCCACTTTCCACTCTGTAATAAAATCTTAAATTTTGTTAATTATTCAAACATGGCAATGAACTAGTTATCATAGTAAGTTTTAAATATGATTAAGTAAAAGTAGAAAAATAAATATATAAACTTATTAAATATGTTCATTGTCAATAAATGTACGTCTTTCTTTTTAACTAGAAAAAAACCAAATCTGCTTATACACATAAAAACTAAAATACACATAAATATGTTTTAACTATATATTATTTATCTTTTTAAATTTTTTTTTTCTTTTCTATAAAAAAGTAAATTTAAAATTAAAATACATTCAATAATATTAATTTTTTATTAAAAAAAATATGAAAACTGAATTCTCTCCATATAAATATATTAATAAACATTTATATAGAAAACAATTCTAATGATGTGTTTTTTCTGCATTCATTAAAAATTAAAATTAAACTTCCTTATCTATGTTATTTTTGTTAAAACTTTATTTTCAACTATTACAACTTTATCAACGATTATTCCTCCTTATAATAAGGAAAGGGAATGCCATGCTTGAACTAGGGTAAAGACTATTTAGACTCATGAAATCACGAATATTAAATATTAACATTGTATAATATAGTTTCAATAGAAGTATTCAAATATGTTAAATCTATTTATGTATTAAAAATTAACAATTTTATTAATTTAAAATTATAATTTTAATAAAAAAAATTTAATCAAATTTTTATGATGACAAATATCTAAATAATAAAATTTAATCAAATTTTTATGATGGAAAATATATAATTAATAAAATTCCATAAAAAAACATTGTACTACTTAACTATTAAATTTTGTGAAGCAAAACATACATCTAATTAAAAATAAATAAAAATTCAACATTCAATAATTATTAATGTTTCTTACCACTAATAGATGTTATGTGTTATATAGCTAATTGGATTAGTTCGAGTGGATAAGTGCTATGGATATAAAGCAATAGGTCTTTGGATCAAGTCCCCTATTAACTATATTGTTGATATTGTATTGATATTATTAGACCTCACTTGTCCCAAAAAAACATAAAATTAATAAAAATTGTCACATCAATAAGTAATTATCTTCATAAAAATTTTAAAATAAATACATATAAAATTAATCACATATGAAAACATTATGAAAAGGAAAAACAACTTTTAAAAACTTTAAAATAAAAATATATAGAATTAATCACATATCAAAACATCATGAAAAGTAATAACAACTTTTAAAAACTTTAAAATAAAAATATATAAAATGATTGACATATCAAAACATCATAAACATCATGAAAAGTAATAACAACTTTTAAAAACTTTAAAATAAAAATATATAAAATGATTGACATATCAAAACATCATGAAAAGTGACAACAAATTTTAAAAACTTTAAAATAAAAATATATAAAATGATTGACATATCAAAACATCATGAAAAGTGACAACAAATTTGTTTTTTTTAAACAAAAGTTATTATTAACATGAAAGTTTTTACATTACATTTTTAAAATATAGTTATTTTCTTTGGAATTTATTTTATGGAGAATTTATGTCCCATCTAAAATCTTTGTAACCAATTAGAAAATGGAACTAATTAAATTTAAAAATTTTGAAATTTATTTTTAGTTTTCAAAAAATTCAATTTAATAAATTATTTTTGAAAACATTGAAAAACTTTATAAAAAATTATAGTATGAAATTGAATTAATGCAAAGTCAAATCACTTTAACTTGCAAATGAAAAGTATACTATATACTTTGGTAAGTACTAATACAAATATTTGTGTAATTAATGTATTGTCAAAATACCCAACTTAATGCTAAAAATCAACTTCTTCAAAGTACAAGAAAATATTGTATCATATAATTTTACTCCAACCTTTAATAAGAATCTTTTCCACCTCCACTTTAAAAATCAACTTTTTCAAAGTACAAGAAAATAGTGTATCATATAGTTTTACTCCAACACTTAATAAGAATCTTTTCCACCTCAATGGTATGGATAGTTACTAAATACTCATCTGCTCAAAATAGTAAGGTTTAATAAACCTCAATGGTATGGATAGCTATTAAATACTCATCTACTCAAAATAGTAAGATCTAATAAGAATCTTTTCCAATCACTGGTATGGATAGCTACTAAATACTCATCTATTCAAAATAGTAAAGTCTAATAAGAATCTTTTCCACCTTAATAGTATGGATAGCTACTAAATACTCATCTACTCAAAATAATAAGGTCTAATAAGAATCTTTTCCACCTCAATGGTATGAATAGCTATTAAATACTCATCTACTCAAAATATACTAAGACACGAGTCCATTACATATAAAAAAGTTTAGCAAAACTGCTATCAATACCACTTGTCCAATTTCTAATTTTTAAATTCAGAATTTATCATTTTCATCAATTTTTTTATCACTTTTATCTTTTTATAAAAACAAGGATATAAAACATTTATATAGAAATTTATGATATTTATTTTTTAAAAAATTATTTTATTAATATCAATTAATTTTAAAATTTAAATATAATGAATTATTTTTTATTATATAAAGATAAAATTATTCACATTTTTATTGTTTTTAAAATAATAGTTTTAAAGTTTATTAAAGTTCCAAAATTAATATTTATTTTAAAGTGGTTGACATTGTGGGTAAGTTAACACTTTTACTAAATGTCAACCCAATCTGCTTTTTAAACTCTTAATTCCTCCTTTACATGGCCAAGCTCGTTACCGATTCCCCCACACACAGATATATATATATATATATATATATATATCACTTACACTTTCCAATTCAATTAACTAATTAAGTTAGTATCATACAAATTAATAATAATTACAATTTTATTACCATTTAAAAACATGCCATGATCCAATATATTGTTTCCACTTACATATAAATTAAATGATTTATATCAATTCCAATCATCGTATATACCAAGTAAATTGAGTTTGTTACCTGATAAAAACAAATGTGGACATATATTACTCTTCCGAAAAAGTTGCATGTGTAATATGTAGAAGTTTAATGTGATTGGCATTAAAATTACTACAAAACACACGTTTACTATGTATTTCGTTTTGTTAATTTATTTTAGAATGTTCGTTTAGTTTGTTTACTATGTATTTTATTTTTTTAATTTATTTTAGTATGTTCATGTATTTTGTTTTTTTAATTTATTTTAGTATGTTAATTTAGTTTTATTTTTTGTATTTATTTTAGTGACATTTAATTTGTTTTATTTCAATGTTGATATGTTTAATTTTAATATAAATATTTTTCAAATAACAATAAAATTTGAAACATAATTTTATTTTGTTTATTTGATGAAAAAAATAATTAAATAAATTTTAAATAAAAAATAAAATAAAACAATATATATTTAACAAAAAAATTATTTTATATTATTTATTTTATTTTTTAAAAATAAATTTTTTATAATGTTTGTAATATAATATAATGTTTACTATTAGATTGATTAGCCCTATTTTTATTTTATTTTGTTTATGTGATGAAAAAAATAGTTAAATAAATTTTAAATAAAAAATAAAATAAAACAATGTATATTTAACAATAAAAATCATTTTCTATTATTTATTTTATTTTTTAAAGATTTTTTTTATAATGTTTACTATTGGATTGATTATCCCTTCTTTAGTATAGAGAGATTCACTTATTTGGGGTTTGGACTTGATGAATAATATTTTCTTCAAGGTATCTCTTAGTTTTAGTTAATAATGACATATCTTCATAGATTCTATTGCATTCTTTTATTTATTTGATGAGGATGTCTTTTGGCCTCTTACTTATATGTGTTCATTAATTTTTTTGGTTTTTTTTTTATTTTTTATTTTTGGAGGTTTCCACTTCTTAATTGGTTGTGGGGAATTTTGCTTATGAGTTAAAGATGGTTAATAATCACTTTGCAAATGACTCTCTTATGTTTGTTTAGATAGATTATGGCTTTATAGATGGTACTCGAGCATGTCTTAGTTTTTTTTGTGCAGCTTTAGGTGTAGTGGTTAATGGTCATAGGTAATTTTTTTGGTTGATTAGATTGGATCATTCCCCTAGGTGAGTTTCTACATGTTGGACTTATGTTTGGATAGAGGTCATTTTGCGATATATTTATGTAACTTTTGGAGTGGGTCCCTCGCATGTGGTTATGTGGGATCAATGTCTTCAATGAAGTTAGAACAAGATTCACTTCTGACATTACAAAGACCTCCTATTTTTTGGAAACTAACAATGTTTAGGCGAATTATTTACACTTCTTACATTTATTATGTCTCCTATGGGTTGTTGAGTTGAGCTCAATTTTGGCATTTGGACCAAATTTTACAATCTAACCTATGGTTGACATATGGTGGAGAGAGGGTCGTTTCGATGGTCGCATGGGACATGTCTATCGTGCTCAAGGATGAGGGGAGTCTAGGAGGGGTCCTTTCTTTAGCAAGTGTTGTTGTCCAATTGGTTGTGTCACGGGGGTTTCACTCAGTGAACCTACAACACATCATGTTTGTTCACGTGATATTAAAGAATATCCTAATTTCATCGAATATTAAAGAATATCTCCCAAATTCATTTATTGAACCCCCTCCCGATACATATTTTCAATTAAAAAAAAAATCTATTTTCACTAGATATCCTAAGTGTCCATTTTATTTTTCACATCTCTAATACTTATTTTTATTTTTTACCTTTACCATAGTAACATGAAACAACTCTTTTTTTTTTTCACACAAACGAGGGGATTTTATTAATAAAAAAGGTGCGGCCAAGACCATTGAGTACAAAAATTAATTTGGAGATCAACATAAAAATCTAGTTGTTCCATCCTAGCTAGCAACCATTTATCCTTCCTATCTATACTATTTTCCCAAAATCTATTGCTATTACAATACTGCAATGTATATATGCGGTAATAAATATTGTTGATACAAATAAAAAGACCAAACATATTATGCTAGAAAGAGAAATCATTTTGGAACCTCCAGTTCTTCAGCATCATCCTTGTCCATTGATGCCACCACAATATTTAGGTATGGAATGACGGGTGACTCCCTACTGGATTGGAATGCGTTAACCATGATTGTATCCGAGAGCACCAGAGCTGAATTCCTCTAAGTAGAATAAAATTACAATTCTTCCACTTGACTCCTTATCGCTTTCACATCATTTTGCATTTGGTCGACCATGTCTCGATGGATAATCAGAGTGTCAAGAATAAAGGAAACCTTTGAATGTAGAGATTTCACTGAGATAACCAAACGTTGGAAATCCATAAAATCGTCCTCCTGCAAGTCCATTCTCTATTGGTTGTCGTTGAACCCATTTTCCATGGTGCTATGCATGCTCTGCTCAAAATTCCAATTAATTACCCGATTTCCCTATCCCAAATTAAAAGAACCAAAGCCTAACCTAGAGATTGACACACCATATGATCTTTCAAAGCCTGAAATACTTTGAACCCAAAAATCCCATGCAGGAAATACTATCAGTTTAATAATAAACCAATAGCTCAAACTTGAAATTAATCCAAAATTTTCACTTGACATCACCAAAATGCCCCATTTATTGCCAAACCACCCAAACCACATCACATCGTGGCATAATTTACTTACCTGGAAATATCTATCCAAACATGCAAATAATGAATGGCCAACTGAAATTTCGATCCAAATCACTAATACCAGCTCTCGACATTGTACTTCCTCCCATTTTCCATTCTGCATAATAATGACGACCCTCCACTCCACGACCTTTTCCACATTTTCCATTCTGCATAATAATGGCGACCCTCCACTCCATGACCTTTTCCACCAAGCGTGGAATGAGAAAAACTTTCACCCGTACCATCTGTTTACATTTTATTAAGCTTCCATGAGCTTGTCTATCTCTCCTTCCCATATCCATTAAATTCATCTCCCTTCTCACCACAATTGCACAATCTGTTTGAACATCCCTTGGCATATTACTCATGCTCGTAATCTCGTTGACGAGATCATCTACCCAACCTTGTACTATAGAAATTATTCCATTCTTGGTAATGATGGAAACCTTCAAATATGCAATCGATTCACTCATGTGCACATTTAACCTCCATGCCATGAACCAAGGATAACCTCATGTTCTCACACACTAGACTGTAGATCCATTCCACCTTTCTCAACTTCAACTGCTCCTTGTCACCCTAGATTTGAAATGCGGGGATATGAAAAATGGGCTTTCCACACGGTCTCGAACATGAGACTAAAGGAGCCATGTCGATCGCATGGGCCCCACCCCATCTATGATCCGGATTTAGGAGCAGAACAAACTTATTAACAGATTGAATACAATAAACACAGAGATATGAAGACTAACATAGATATCCAGTGAACAATATCTTTTATTAAATAATGAAATAAGCTGAAACTGCAAAACTGCAGAACTGAAGCACTTGCTTGAATGGTGGTAGCTATCTCTGAGAAGAGATGTGGCTGCTACGCGCATCCGTCTGAGTAGAATGGATTACAATGAGGCTCCAGAGGCTTTTCTGATATTACTCATGAATGCCAAAACCCTAGACATCCAAAAACGTAACCCTAGAAGGTGAAATGCCAAAATTCATGTGGGCCCTGTTAGCACTGAGAGTCACCCTCAGACTACTAGAGGATAAGCCCAGTACCCATAAAAATGTAAATAGATTAAAATGGTTTGAGTAGGTGGATCAACAAGAATTTAAAGAAAGGAAAATACAATAGATATCACTGTAGATCAGTGATGGACCATTGGGCTATGGAGTCATAAACAATTTGCTCATTAAAGTCATTTAAGCTCCATATCAGACAAAAGATTTGTATAATGATGAAGAGAAGAATAAGAGAATAACATAAAGACAAATATTCACTAAGCAGTGATCCTCTCTGCAAAGAGAATTTAGATGTGTCTGAATAGTAAACAATGATAAATAGGCGAGATTACAATATATCCTCTACCCCATCAAGAATATATCAATCAAAGGGAAATTTTAATCCTTAAAATCAACAATACGTTCAGACAAGATGAAGAATAGAACGGAGAACATAGAAGACAAATTTGATGAAACAACTCATATGAATCTTCAATAACATACAATTTACAGCGACATGCCCCTCCGAATTACAAACAAAAATATACAGTCATAAACATTTCTCAAAACTTCCTCCGGTCTTGGGCTGAACCCACCCTCCCCTTTATGTCATTCATCAGATGTATTTATAATAAAAACAATAGACATGTCTTGCTGCTTGGGTGCCTATTCTCCAGTGTCGTGTGTCTTCTCTTGTCTATCTTGTTCCTTCTTTCACAAGGAAACTCTGATCAGTATGGGCCTACAGGAAAAACTTCCCTCTGTGGTACTTCGAGCTGACAATTTTATTTCTCCTCAGCCACAACCTCCATGCTTCCATTTAAGGGGGTATTCGATTGTTCAACCACCGGTCCTTCTTGCATTAACATATTTCTCCTTGGGACCAGGTCGACGCCTAACGCCTAGTTTGTTTCCACGCACTGCTCTCGGATTGGACCCTATATAAGCATGTGATTGCAGAAGTTTCCAAGTGAGGTTTGGATCCTCACCACTCCGACCCCCTCAATCCACCACCAACTGCCACGTACCTCTTTAGCTATACCGTGGTTTCGATTGCGGAACCGGTCTAATATTTTAGCATTCGAGCACTTTATGTCCCCGCAATGAAGTGTGGTCGTCGATCTTGTTGCAATCTACGATATGGGAACACCCTGCTTTTGTTTCCATGTGGTACTCTCGGATGGACTCTACATTAGCATGTGATTGCAAAACTTTTCAAGGGTGGTTTAGGTCCACACCCGCAATCCACCACCAACTGCCACGTACGTCTTCTGCTATACCATGGTTTCGATTGCGGGACCGCTCTAGAATTTTAACGTTAGAGCATGTTTCGTCCCCTCAATGAAGTGTGGACGTCGATCTGTTGCAATCTACGATCTGGGTAACCCTGCTATTTTAGTGCCCCCACTAAAATTTATCCGTCTACCAACTCTAGAATCATTTTAACCATGTTTAGAGATGGAGTCAATTTTGGCTCTTGGGAGCTTTGAATGCTGAGCAAGAATACCTCATGGAGGACGATATCCTGAATCTAACGTGGTGGCCTGATGTCATTGTGTTGTCACGACTACTGATGGATGAGCGTCATGTGTCTTTGACACTTTGGCACTTCGAGCTTCAGGAATTCTGTATTGTGAAGCATGAAAAACTCCAGGAGTGGTACGGGCCCAGAGTGACGTGGTAGCCTGGAATGAATGCTATGCATCCTCGACGGATAAGTGCCATGTATTGAGTTGAAAAAAACCCATGGAATGGTAGGGCCTGAAGCGACATGGCAACCTGACGTCACTTTGGGACTTCGACTCTTCGGGACTTCGGGATGTTTGGATGAAAATCTCCCGAAGTAACTTTCTCCCGGTTGATGTGGAAGCCTCTTGTTACTTTGGGACTTCGGGCTTCAAGAGATTTTGAATGCGGGCATGAATATCTCTTGAAGTGACTTTCTCCCAGTTAACCTGGAAGCCTCTCATCATTTCGGGACTTCAGGACTTTGGGGCTTCTGTCTAGTCATTAATCCTTGCGCGATTTTGAAACTTTGAATGCATAGGAGCCGCTAATCTGAACTGCACATGGGATCTCCATCGTTGAAAATTGAACCCGTTTGTTTGCTTGTATTTCAAGCCTGAAATGGGCTTCTCTGAATGCTGCATTTTGGTCATAGTTTTTCCCTATGCATAAAACATACTTGACCTGCCTAACTTTATAAACCAGAAGAGGAAAAACTTATAGGAAGGTATGCATAAAAGAGAGAGACTTGGTAGAGGTGTAGACCTAGGTCTTACCAATAACTACATATGACCCATGACAACTTTATGTGCTAACATTTGGCTCCACAGGGGATGACATGATCCCTGTGAGATGCCAAGAACAAGCAGCTTCAGTGTCTTATCCTAGGGTTATGGGGTCACTTATTCAAATATTAAAAGCAAATTGAAAACTAAAAATCTTTCACACGTGCTTATTTATATACAAGACCCTACTCTAAATAACCTTTACAATGCTTAGGTGAAGACAAACTTCCGCCATAGCCACCCAAAATATTTGGTAACATAATTCTTCTTTTCACTGCAAATGATCCATAAAAGGTAAGGGAAGTATGACAACACAAAGAAAACATGTTTTGGAACACTGACAATAACTCCAAATAATGATAAGATGATTAATTTTGTAGGATCCAATGCTTTTGGAAAGTTCAACTCCATATATAGCCCCATAGGGTCATAAAATTTATAATAAGGCATGCTAAACTGGTAAAACGTTACCTCATTTATTTCATCATTACTCACATGTTGTTTGATGTTCTCATCATGCATAGGTGGATAAAGTATTGATGCAGGCTTGCTAATCCCAAGTGATATATGCTCATTTATGAGTGTTGGACATGAGATAAGCTGCACATTTAGCTCTTCCTTTTCTCCTCCATGGCTCTCCCAAGGATCAGATTCATAATTATCATATACATGAACCATGCTACGAGGTTCGAAAGAAGCTATGAAAAAACTCTACTCTTCATCATCTTCATTGGGATATTCATAAAAAGTTGGTTGTTCTTGGTCAGTATTTGAAACAACTTCTTCATCATAAGTAGGGTTGCTAAAGACATCTATTTCAAGAACACAAATATCCTCTACATTTTCTTCATAAGAGCAGCAAACAAAATATGCCTTCAATTCTGAAAATCTAGGAAAAAACTGAGAGGAATCTTCCCTAGTTTTTTTTAACTAACTTATCATACATCTCAGCTTCATAGTCAGGAGAAATATCTACTGATGTACATACTTGCTCTTTGACATTAGAATATTCAAAAGAGACATGTTGACCTTCATGAACAATTGAAAAAATAGATACATATTATATGATGCTAGATGTTTCTATGTTATTTCTATCATAATGAATATCATTCAACACCTCTTGATCTTCATGGAAAATGCTTTCTTCCACAATAAATGCTTCATCACAAATTTGGCTTTCGTGACTAGCAGAATCTTTATGAAGCAAAGAAAACTCATCACAACAATTTTCATAAAGATGTTCAGCTGAAAAATACTCTTTACAAAACGAATTGAAAGCTGCATGAAAACCTGTAAAAGAGATGATGCTTGCAATGGGAAGAGATCAACACCAATCACGAGAAATCCCCTCTAATGGATACCTGAAAAGCTTAATCTGAACATCTTCATGCACGATATGAAGTTGGTGAATAAAATCATGAAAATCCAACAAATGTTCAGCTGGTACCTCCCACTCTTCTCCTTGATATTTAGGAAGGCTACTTTCCCATTCATCTCTACTAGGCTCTGGATTAGGGAAACCAACTATTATTTAAAAATCACAGAAAGCATACCTCTGAGCTAAAATCTTGTCCATTTCAAACCAGTGGAGTCGCCAATAGATTTCCGAACAATGGATTCGCCATGGTGAAAGATGAGCAGTCAGAAAAATGTGTCCAACCTCAGTTCACCATCTAAAACTGGATCCCTTCGTTGTCGTTCTCCCAGGAAAGATATCTTCACTTCCTTCCCGAGCAATGACTCCATTAATGTTAGCACTGAGAGTCACCCCCAGACTGCTAGAGGATAAGCCCATTACCCATCAAAATGTAAATGGATTAAAATGGTTTGAGTAGGTGGATCAACAAGAATTAAAGAAAGGAAAAGACAACAAATATCACTGCATATCAATGATGGACCATTGGGCTATGGAGTCATAAACAATCTTCTCATTGAAGGAATTTAAGATCCCTAC